>JBBPNB010000020.1:0-95859 GCA_038090635.1 Rubroboletus satanas
TTGGTCGCGGATTCCGATCAGATATTCCCAGCGCGTCGCATAAAGATGGTCATCGCTCAGGTATATCCACTAAGAATCAGGTAGGGTTAGAACCGATCTGTCGCTGGGGGCAGTAACTCACATTCTTATTGTAAGTCTGCGGGCTATAGTGTGTGAAGAACCAAGGGGATACAGAAGCCATGTAAGATCCCCCCATAGGACTCAAAGCATTTATATAGTCTTCGTCGGATGTCGTAGCTCCAACATAAGTTGAAAGCAAATCAAGCGCACCAGCCGCAAAGTTGGTTAAAGAGCTTGCTGTGACTTGTGTGGGCCATCCAGAGTTCCACTGGAACGGAAAAAGTGTGCGTTAGAGGAATAGACAGCATGATGATTCATCAGTCTTACATTGAACATTCCATTGATTACAGCACCGAAACTCTGGAAAGCAGACGTGCTCACGAAAAAGGAGGGGACAAAGTAGACAGTATTTGTGCCTGACAGCTGCTGCAAAAACTGCGTCGACCATCCTGATTGAACTGAACCTTGACCAAACTGACAAGATTCTCCGGAGAAAGTCGAGGCGAAAACACGACCGCTGTAGATCAATTGGTTGGGGTGCGAGGCATATGTGGTGATATAATTTCGGAGCGTCGCGGCGTCATTGGCACTGCTGCAGGGGAGAGATCTAGTGGTGGACATGAAGACAGCACCAGAGTGAACAGCGGAGGACGCACGTCATGTCGAATGACAAGAAGAGCTTGAAGTCCGTCCCCGATTGCAGTGCAGCCTGGTACCTGGTCGAGCATGAGCCTGAATTAAGAATGAATGTGTTCGTAGGGACTCACGCATTTGCGACTTGTTGAGGTTGCCAGGAATCCGTCCCCACGTTGAGCGCGAAACCGTCGATGCCATTCTCATGGGCAAGGATGATATCGGACAACCAGTTTTGCTGAGTGTACGGATAAGAGTTTCCGACCATAAAATGGGCTACGACATATTTGGTCGAGTCCCTTCTGGATAGTGGTGTGGTCGACATCGCCGTCGAGGGGACAACATTCGAGGGGTTGCGGACAATCGGGCCGGATAAGCAGAGATCGGCGACAAAGAACAGAGACACAAGTACAAAAATGGCAAACATATCAGCAAGCGAGTGATGGGCAAAACGAGAGACGGTGAGCTTCGTGCGTCGAGCAGCGAAACTCGAAGAGCAGAACAAACAGTGGAGACCTTGACAGGACGCTTGACCCGTTAATATTAATCGTTCCATTGTTTTATCCTCGCCGTCTTGGAAACCAATGGCATTAATCGATCACGTGACCATAGCGTCCATTGTCAAAAAACATGCACGTTTTATCTCAATTATCGTCTCAGCTTGACATGCTTAGACGGCGGCAAATATTCTCATATTCGCATGAACCTGCACAAATCTAACCTCTAGCAACTCCTCTTAAGCTTTTGACCCTGTTGCGGACTCACTTGTCGCCCGGGTGATCACTTGGTCACTCTATTCGCCAAACCAAAAGCCAGATCTACTTACAGCGTGCTTTGGACGTTTTCGTCGCCTGTCGCGTGGGTCTCCTCGTCAACCTTGAGAGGTCCAGACGGAGCTGAGTTTAGGTCAGACTCCGGTGCGGGCGTAGCCTCCGTTAGCGACTCCGCCTGGGACAGTGGTGCTGCGGTAGTCGAACTGTCCTCGACAGTCACCTCCGCCTTGGCCACCACTTCTTCCCGTTCCTGGGCGTCTTTTGGAGAATCGGCTTCCTAATAAAATAAAAAGCATGCGAGACGAATACAATATTATAACTCACAAAAGCCTTTTCCATCGATTCCTTGACCTCCTGTCCAGACACCTCAGTGCCTTCATCATCAGCGACGGGGGTAACATCCTGATGCGACTGGACGTGTTGCTACACAAACAGAACCGACGTCACCACAAGCAATTCCGTGAATGAATGAATGCCACGTACACCATGCTTGTCTCCATGCTCAGCATCCTACAAACGTGGTCAGATTGTTGTACAGATACCGAAGTCAAGTTGCCACGTACATGGTGGCTGCTATGCCCATGGTGTCCATGGGTGTTTTTGCGCGCCGACGGAGACACAAGGTACAGGAACTGTATGACAAGTAAGGTCCGGAGAAAGAACATGCACATACACCATATGTACCCACCACAGGACCGAACACTAACGCAGACCCGATCTGCGGAGGAGAGATACATTAAGCAATTTCATTCTGTGGACACTAGAGGCGAAACGCACCATCCACAGCGTGTCACTCGGTGCGCTCCCACCATGACTGGCATGCGACTCGAAGCTCATCATGCGCCGGGTGAGCGCGGCGCGGGATGAGCGGGCAGCTGTATTTAAATTAACGCGCGTAGAAAAACGCAAAGAGGACGAGAAGAGGCGGTGGGCAACTCTGGACATCTCAGAGGGGACGAAAAGATAATAATAAAGTGGACGTCCTGCGGTGTGAGCAGGGCTACAACAAAATTCGATGACGTTACGGCGGTGTGAACTTGGGCGGAGAGGACCGGAAAGCAGCCAACCAGCCTTGAGTCACTTCGATACCAGTCCCGTCGTCGACAGAACACAGCCTGTAGCTACTAATCGCACCAGTTTCCAAAATGCTGGCCAAGTTGCATGTCCTCCACTCGCTCCGCACATCCTATCGACAGGCGCATCATTTTTGCTGACCAAAACTCCGGTACATTCACCGTGACGGACACGATAATCGTGATGAAATTCAACGAGTAGACGAGTGAGAGCTCGTAACGGTCAGCAGGGGTTCGACTAGAAAAATTAGTGAGCATCGCCAACGCTCTTATCACTCGGATGCGCACGAACAGCGATGGCCTCACAAATCACTAGCACTTCCGAGTCATCATTTCGAATTCTCCATCGCTGTCATCGGTGGGGTCGGGATTGCTGACAATCATAACACGTCTTTTCGACGTGCGCTGCACACTCGCCTCTTCATGTTGATGCTGCTGATGCTGCTCCCGAACTCAGGTCAGTCTAGGTATGGTTCCTTGGACCCCTGTCGCTCTTACCTTGAGCGGTGTTTGCCAATGATATTGTATCTGCGTTCCTTGCAACTGCGTTCGCCCTCCTAGATGTCTCCGGTTGATCCTGAACATGGAGTCCATCTCCTGCCACTCTCGCTCTGCTCGTGTCGACCATGATCTCGGAAACTCTGCGTACTGGGCGTCGCTGTGATTACGCCTCTTTCCCGTTTCTTTCCATGTCCTGCGCTGCGTTATAAATTCCATCGCCAGCGCAACGAACCTTCGAAACAGTTCCTGGATCAGAATCTCGCAAGTGAGCTACGGACCGTTGAGCTTGCAGTACATCGAATCCTCACCAATATTGACATTTTTCACTTCGTGGTTGCACTGACCACGAGGACGCCCGTTGCTCCTGCAACCCAGGGCGACTTATGTATGCACGGCAGGCATGTAGTTCCCGCCTATGAATGGCACAGCAAGCAGGACCGCACCCTCGTTGACCAGCACTGAGTTCCTGATGCACTTCTACTCACCGTGAATTAATTTTCATGGCTTAATTTCCATGCGACGTAAGTTAGGTTTTATATCTCTGTGATGGTTGGTCCCAGGATTGGGGTTGTCAGGAAGGATCATGTTGAAATACTTTGTTCGGACACGAGGGGTTCGTGCATGGAACTCTGGGGTGCTGTTTACATACAATGATACATTTCTTCAGGAGTAGAAAACAGGTGTCTTTCGGACTCTCTTCATCAACGTCGGGCACATGTCCGTCCCTGATTGTTTCCAACCCTCCATCTTTAGCCCACTTCCTATAGTTCTCCAAAGAAGTCTATGACCACATCCGAGTATGTAGTCCACTTCACAACCATCTCTTCACCTCTCCGATCTCGGTCTATGCTGCTATACCGACCGCCATCATGCGATATCCGCCGGCGTTCACCGAATTTCCGAGATGTTGTTCTTCGACGAGCATACGGATTAGCGCGTGAAATGCGACCAGAGGGTCAAGTGGGACACTGTTCAGGATGGCATTTCGCACATCTCCTTCAACAGACCCGATCACGAACTCCGTCAACTCCAACTACGTGGTGTCTGGATTTGCCGGCGTTCGCACTACAGGAATGCCGTATCCAGATACCAGACCGAGAATGCGTGCACCCTTAGCAGGAGATAAGACCTTCACTAGCCAATTTGCCCCGATATGAGTACGACAAGGTGTCGTAGCCAATTGCGAACGATGTCTTCCATTTGTTGGCGAGGTGATCGGCGGTAATGAACCATAGTCCTTCAGCGTGACGATGGGGTTTCTGCATGAGGACAAAACGTCTTATCGCTGCCAAGTCATAGGGTGTGTGCTGGTCTTTATTTTTAACAGCTTCATACCGAGTCGAACGCCGTTTGCATGTCCGATTGATGCCTGGGTAACGCAGATAGTATCCCCGTGGTTACAACGTGTCCTCGGTGACCAGTGGGTTTTGGGACAAGGGCAGGGCCCAAAAAATTTACCCAATTACAGCCGCGTGAACAAACAAACTGAAACAGGAGAACCTGCAGAAATATGTTGAAATTTTGGTCAACAATCTCCTAAGAGTTATGGGCCGTGTTCCTTCTGAATGTAGAAGATCAGAAGCGAACCACATAGTCCATTCATAACATTTTGCGACGCAAGTATAAACTCATAGGCCCGCCTAGCTCAATCGGCCAGAGCGTCAGACTTTTAAGGCGGGCGTGATCCCGTTCAGTGATCTGAAGGCTGCGAGTTCGACCCTCGCGGTGGGCTATTGGTTTTTTTATTTTGAAAGACTTGCTTTTTTGTCTTGCTTGTTCTTTCATGGTCTAGATCTGTTCCCAGATCTCATATTGATCAAATGGTGTAATCTACACACATAAGATATCATAATTTTGGTTGGCACTGGGTACTCTAAGAATGTCGATTGGTACAATTATCATGATCATGGAACGACATACAGACGAAGCAGAAACGAAGGAACATAGAACAGGGACCAATATACATGCACGCATGCACGCAACGACCATATGACTGCGATGTAAGAGATATGAGCATATAGTCATGGTGAATGTGTGTTTGGTCTTCCACATATATCATGGCTGTATCAGGGAGAATCTAAAGGCAATATCCCAAGAAACGACCAACTAAGTAATTGCACGGATAAATAAGCAGATGAGTAGCGTGGTTGTAACAGTCTCCCGAAACGTGGCTTCTAACGACGTCCTGCGTACTGCCATGCCGATCACAGTCGTACGACTCATGTAGGTTTATAGTAAATCGTGGTGAGATACTAGAGCATCCGTCAGTGACCATGCCATTCGCAGAGACCTGTATACATACCTTCTGTCGATAACGTGTCGTGTTCCCAACAGCGAGTACACCATTGCGAATCGCACTTGTACTCAGGTGGTGAAGTACGACATGGGACGGCACGGGCAACACGCTGGCGTCATCTGATAATCCCGCTCCGTCCAGTCCGAGTCGAGTGTGCGCTTGCGATGAATATGCAAGGTGGGTTACATCCGTCCCGCTCGCGGTAGTGATTGGGATGGGTGGATGCTCATCCTCCCCGGCTTTGTCCTCCCTATAGATCTCCCGTGCAAGCGTACTAGTCATGCCGAGTAGTGATCGTCCCTGCTTCCGCCTGTGTTCGCGTTCTCGCTCTTTTTCCCGCTCCTTCTCTCGCTCCCGCTCGCGACTGCCCCTGGACGGTGGAGGTTGTCCAGCTTTAACGTTCAGAATGAGTTTATCCAAGTGTCTAGGAAGGACTGGAGCGGGAGGAATGTTTGGTGCAGGGACTTGTTGGTGAGTGTTGGCATAGCCCGACTGGTCGTATTCTGCGGCAGCCGTGTAAGCAAGGTAAGCTTCCTCCTCACGAGCAGCAGCGACAAGTTCGGCGGGGATTTCATCGGTCCACTTGGACGATGATCTCGTGGCATCTGAAGAGTAAGGTACGTCGATCGTGGAGCCTTGGGTGGACGTTGTAGTTGACCAGAACGAATGCACTGAATGAGCGGGCTGCTTCGGAGGTACAACAGAGACAGAGACGAGATGAGGCGGTGTCAAACCAGAAATTGGGACCGCAATATAATTTGCCAAGCTCCCTTCGTCATCTACAGCCGTTGGAAGGTTGTCGGCCAAGCGCCATTGTTCGTCAACAATGAAACGGATATGGTGCGTTCCGGGCATGAGCGAGACCCATGTAGACCACGAAGTATCCGCAGGGGGGTCACTATGGTGCGAGTCAGACGGACGAGCAAGTCGATCAAGATAGACTCACTCTAGTTCCATTTGTTGACGGCCCTTCCAGTTGTCGTCACCAGCACGGGCAAGGACGACGGATTTCCCGCCCCCATGCCAAGTGATTTTGACGTTCACGGGTTCCTTTGACTCATCCGAAGGAAGATTAGAGCCAGACTGATCAAGCTCAGGTAGACTGTGGGTCGTAGCAGCTGCAAGTTCTTCTTCAGCCTTGTGTAGCGCGAGGGGGATCGTCGAATGGACTGTCTCCTGGACGAACTCTTGTCGATCAGGATGCGTGGATACTTCAACCTGGCTCTCCGCATAGAGTTCTTGCATGCGGGGTTGCGCAGCAGCTTTTCCGCGTGAAGTGAATGAATGTGTGGAATTATATTGGAGAGGGGCACCTCGAAAATAAGGGCTACCGCGATTACGGGGGTGATGTTGATGGTGAGGAACCGGAATATGAGTAGACGGTGGTTGCTCAAGGAGTAAATCTGACGGGAAGTTGGACGTATCGGTCTCCCGCACGAGATTCACCTTCACATTTGGTTGTCTTCCACGAGGGGAAGTGCCCGTATTTGAGGCATTGTTCATGGTGCCATTGTTAGAAACAGGAATCGGGATCGGGATTGGGGAAGTAGTTCTCGGTGGCCGACGGGAGGATGATAAGGGAGATGAATTGGCGGAATTTTGGTGGGAGTGTGCAGGAGTCAGAGAAAGAAGTGCAAGGTCTGGCAGCTCAAGAGATTTTTTCTTCGTGCGCAGGGAACGGTGGGGCTGATTAGGGTTCGGGGAGGGCGAATGGGGCTGGGGCTGTCTGCGACTTGGTGGATCGATTTGCCCTGTCGGAACTGGCGATGGTCGATTATGGTTCGCGTTCGAGGTTGTGTTGCCCATCGTGTAGATCGCGTCGCCTGTCCTCAGAGGTTCGTCTGGACCTCTGTTCTTCGTCGCCAACAGTGAACTCGATGGACGTAAAAGAAGAATTTGATCCAATGAGGATCCACTGGCCTCCCTGATATAAGAACCTTGTTATCAGCAAATTATTATTATTTATTATGTAAATGTAAAGTAAAAAGTAATAATTTTTCATGGTCCACGTGATCCGACGTGACCACTCGTCGCAGAAAGCTCCGAAGTTCGTATTTCATGTCTTGACTACCTTACGCCCCTACTATCTCCTGCACTATCTGATACTTCATCCTTCCGAGTGTTGTGTGCCGCATGGTTTGATTTATCTATCTCCGCCACGGCGAAATTCTTATACAGTTTAAGCTTGAGTACTTTTAGCGAGGGCCAAATACATGTCATCACCGTTCCTGTTTCAATATTAATGCTTGGCGTCATCTCCTCGAGCAGATCAACACCCTTATCATGACTGACTGTACAACAAAGACCGTCAGCAATGACACACCTGAAATCTCTCCGCAGACCTCAAACTCTGCCCACGATGTCGAATCCAACTCTGGACTCCTGATCCCCGAGTCCAGAGACGGTTTTTACGGTTACAACGACGAAAAGAGTCTTCAGCAAGTATGTTATCCTTAGTGACGTTTAATCAGAGCTAGAGAATAGCATCCAGATCGAAGAGAAGAAATTGGCCAATCGCCACACGAACGACATCTCTGATGGCCCTGCACCAGTTGCGGGGACCTTGCAACCTAATGAACAACAGAGCAACACATCCCCTTTCGTCGAAGACGAAGATAAAGCGCGCACCGAGCCGCAGGCGCAACGTGCGGATTTCTGCATAGATCCAAATAAGAGACAACTGAAGTACAATATTTTAGTGCAACCGTCCATCACCCCTGAGATGGCACGTATCTTTAAACTGTTCCAACACTGCCTCGAGTTACGTGACAAATACATTGCCAAGTCCCTTCAGAGGCTCGGCGACAACCCTAGGGACCATGACGGTCAGTTTAATGGAATAGCTGAGGGCTTTGCAGGAGTAGCCGGTGTACGGATCAATGCCGACTTCGCCAAAGCCAGGGTCGCTGAGAGCCCATACAAGGCATGGAAAATATACCCTAAGCCTCCACCTCCACATTGGCATTTCAACGCGGAGCACGACGTTCCAGCCGCCGACGGTCATGCCACTAGAGAAAACAAGGAATTCGATTTTTCAAACTGCCAAATTCCGGAACCGCACCGATGGGAATTCAGGATCGATGACAAGGGCGTATACCAAGTGTATCCTACCGCAGCGGGTACGCATGGAAGTCCTTGTGTACTGATGCAGCTGATAATACTAATCGCGAACCTCAGACGAGAAACCATTGTTTGATATCCCATCCATCAGGGAATATTTCGTCGATCTCGACCATGTTCTTGGGGTCATATCCGACGGTCCGGCCAAAAGCACAGCATACCGGAGGCTCAAATATTTAGCAAGTAAATTCGAAATGTACAGCTTACTCAATGAATCCCAAGAGTTGGCAGCTATGAAAGTGAGTGGATGTTGTTCACGGGTAGTCCCATACTTATTTTCTGGTTTTAGAGCGTCCCTCACAGGTCAGAATAAGTTGTAAACTATCTAGTATCGTTAAAAACAGGTGCCTCCAGGGATTTCTACAACGTACGTAAAGTGGATACCCACGTACACATGGCCAGCTGCATGAACCAGAAACATCTGTTACGATTTATCAAGGCAAAAATGAAACGTAATCCGCATGTATGTCTCGTTTGCACCTGTTCGTCCGTGGGCTTAACATCGCTCCCCTTCAGGATATTGTCATATTTCGCGACGGCGCCGAGTTGACGCTTGAGCAAGTTTTCCAGTCCCTCAAATTGAGTGCCTACGATCTTTCCATTGACACGCTCGATATGCACGCCCACCAAGACTCGTTCCACCGATTTGATAAGTTCAACCTCAAATACAACCCCATCGGAGAATCTAGGCTTCGGGAGATATTTCTGAAGATCGATAATCGTATTGATGGACGCTATTTTGCTGAACTGACTCGAGGTGGCATTCCTTCCTCGCACGGTAGGGTTTTCGAATCGCTGATCATTTTGCAGAGGTGATGACTGATTTAGAACAAAGCAAGTACCAGGTAAGGACACTAGCGGCATGTTCTCCGATTAAACTCACGATTTAACAGTATTGCGAATGGCGAGTTAGCATATACGGGAGATCGGTAGACGAATGGGACAATTTAGCCAAATGGGTGATCAACAACAAGTTATTCTCGCACAATGTTCGCTGGCTCATCCAAGTCCCGCGGTTGTACAATGTTTACAAAGAAAATGGTGTGGTCAGGACTTTCGAGGACATTGTGATCAGTATGTTGCCGATCCCATAGTTTCATGTCGCAGGCTTGAACTTTGTCCAGGTGTATTCCGCCCGTTATTTGAGGTCACTAAAGATCCGACATCGCACCCAGAACTCCACGTTTTCCTGCAGCGCGTCGTCGGCTTTGATAGTGTGGACGATGAGTCAAAGGTAGAACGCCGAATCCATCGCAAATTCCCGTACCCTCGTCTCTGGGACACCACACAGAATCCGCCGTACTCGTACTGGTAAGTCCGCCCACGAAATCTTACTTCCTCTTCGCCTGGAACTCTGTTCTGCGTCAGGATTTATTACATGTATGCCAATATGGCTAGCCTCAACCACTGGCGGCAGGAACGAGGCTTCAGTACGTTAGCTTTTTAGCTATGATCCTGCTTGTCCCTACTTCTCACGACAGATACGTTCGTCCTCCGACCCCATGCCGGAGAAGCAGGCGATACGGACCATCTCACTGCGGCTTTCCTCACATCTCACTCAATCTCTCACGGTATACTTCTTCGCAAGGTTCCGGCACTGCAATACCTTTTCTATCTCAGGCAGATCGGTCTCGCGATGAGCCCTTTAAGTAATAACGCGTTATTTCTCACATATGAGCGAAATCCACTCCCAGATTTTTTCAAGACCGGGTTGAACGTAAGCTTGAGTACAGATGATCCTCTCCAATTTCATTTTACAAAGGTACGTCACCATTGCTATCCCGTTGACTCAGAACCGATGCATGCTGCTGTGACCATAGGAGCCTCTGCTAGAGGAATACAGCGTAGCTGCTCATGTGAGATATGCACAGCTTCTAATAAGGGGTATCTCACGTCACATCACGGCGTATAGATATACAAGCTCCCACAAAGCTCGCTTGCTGAACTGGCCCGTAACTCTGTTGTACAGAGTGGCTTCGAGATGGAAGTCAAACGTCACTGGATAGGTCAAGAATGGTATCGTGCTGGGGCCGCTGGAAATGACATTCACAAGGTAAGATACGTGATGACAGGGATGTATCGGTGATATTTTCGCTGACCGAAAATGATGCTCCAACATTTACGTAGACAAATGTGCCAGACATCCGACTTGCCTACCGCCACCAAACACTGGTTGAAGAGTTGGAGATGATCAAGCTGTGCTAGCCTGTTAGACAGTGAAGCGATCCAAGTTCGATAGCTACCATCATTTATTTGCGTTTCTTGAGCTTACAGTGCATGACTGAGGCCGTGAGCTTGTAGTCCGACAAAGTACAAGCGCTGTGATCTATTTTCGGAACCGACGGAACAGCCAAAACACCCACTGATTGGTCTTCGATCATAAGTGGGCGCCAGGACGTGAAGCCAGAAAAGCCCCCGGGGGCCATATGGGTGTGAATTGTCGAAAAACTGAAGCAGGAGCCTCAGTGATTGAGACTAGATAAAATAAATACGAGAAAGCTGCTAGGAACGCCAGGAATACGGGAGGGAAGGGAGCCTGAGGGAACGGGTGACGAAAAAAAAAAAAAAAACAGAAAGGAAAATTCGCCCTGAATTTTGGCTTATAATGGTGGGAGTTGCCTTTCATGGCCCCAAATTTAATATCAGCCTGCCTGCTACTTACAGCCAAGCTCAAGTCCACAGTTGATTGATCTGGAATTAACCTGTGAATATGGCGGCGGGGGCATTGACGTAGCGACGTTGCCCTACCACTGAACAGCCTGTGTCCGACCTGCTCCATTCCTGCTGATCAGCGCTCAGCAAGGCCTCAGATTAATCGAGATCTTACCAGGCATGCTACAAAAAGCCTTATTGGTGCCCATGATATCTGTGACCGTCATTCCCAGACAGAGCTCTTTCGCTAAGAATACTTCGTTGAAGCCATCTCGTGTGCCAGACCCACAAAAGAGAGGCTATCGCATCGTGATCCTTGATAGGCACCATGTCAGACACAAGATCGAGCAACGTGTCTGAGTCCGAGGATTCTTCTCGGCCACCTCGTACCATTGTCCTTTGCTTTGATGGTACCAACCAACATTATGATTCTGCGGTATGTCCTTCTGCGGGTCTATGAAGATTCAGATGGGATAACTCAACGAGAATAGAATACCAACGTGGTTAAGTTCTTTGGCCTGCTCCGCAAAGACTGTACGGACCAGCAAGTGACTTATTATCAAGTACATTTTTCTAGTCCTGTCGTCTGGGTGCCCAGAGTTTGATTCTAGTAACACCTAGGCAGGGGTCGGCACATATTTTGCACCTGGAGATGTTTCACCGCAATGGACCCGGTTGGCATCGCTTCTGGATGAAGCATTCGGTTGGTACGTGCACCTATGATCCATAAGAATCTGTGATAGATGATATGTAGGTATCTGGATGCACATGTGAAGGGTGGTTACAAATACCTCATGGATAACTATCGTCCCGGAGACAAAATCAGCCTATTCGGTAGGTGATGCACTGTCTCCATCGAGTTTGTTGCTAATCCGAAATAAGGATTCTCTCGTGGAGCATACACTGCTCGCGCGTTGGCTGGAATGCTACACAAGGTAATTCGTGCAATCAGGAATGTCATTCACGAAGTTTAATCGATGTCATGAAGGTTGGACTATTGCCAAGGGATAACGTCCAACAAGTCGACTTTGCATACAAGGCATACAAACGCAGTGACAAGAAGGGAGTCAAGCTCGCTGCTGGATTCAAGAAGACCTTCTCACGGGATGTTAAGGTGGAATTCGTAGGTGTATGGTAGGCGTCACCAAGATCACAGGCATTTCTTTGTTGCTTACTCGCTGCCAGGGATACCGTACAGAGTACTGGGATGCTTGTCAGTCGTATGCTGCCCTTCGCGGGGTCCAACAATGCTATCAGGGTATTCCGGCACGCGCTTTCTCTTGACGAAGTACGACCCATTCAGGATCACAGGTGGAACCTCGCTGATTTTTCTCATCTAGCACCGTTCCAGATTCCGACCAAACCTGTACCATCATCCTACACAAGACAATGAACCCGATGGAGTGGCCTACTTGAAAAATGCAGCAACTCGGAAAGTTCATGCCGTCAAGTCAGCCATCAAGCGAGTTTTCAAGAGAAAGAATCCAAGAGTACAACTACATCGAGCTGTGAGCAGTGAACCTTTAGCTGATGATGCTCAATGGGATGAGGGTGGTGATGAGGTAGCCTCATTCACTACGGGGCCAAAGGGAGAGTTTGTCGCCGAAGAACTACCCCTGTGCACGGATGTGCTGGAGGTATGGTTTTCGGGTTGTCATAGCGGTCAGTCCAAGTTTCACAAGCTCACTTTCATGGATTGCTTAGGGTCCTTTCAGACATTGGTGGAGGAAATGTTCAGGATGATGTTAAGGTGTCCCTTGCACAGATCCCGCTACACTGGATGGTAGAACAGGTCATACAGTCTCAATGTGGAATCCTATTCGACAGCGCCGAACTCGCACGCATCGGCTTCACTGTTCCACCAGTTTCCCCTCAGCCGGAAATCACTAGCAAACAGGCATTTCCAGATTCCAATATCAATGACCCTGCGCTCGTCTCCTCCGAAATCGAAATAACACGGGATGCTGCAGATATCAGTGCTTGCGTTGTGCAGAGCGACTCGGAACAACCTCCTCCGAGTCCAGGAACCTACCCTGAGCATTCAGACGCCCTAGCACTGTGTTTCGATGAATTGAAGACAAGCAAAATATGGTGGCTACTAGAAATCATGCCTTGCTCTAATGCTTGGCAGGACGCTAAAGGTGTGTGGCGCACCAAATGGAGGTGAGCGCTCAAACACTCCTCCGTTGAACTTGTTTTGACGAGTTGTAATCAGCATTAACTTGGGCAAGGGCCGCTTTATACCTTTTCGGAATCCGAAGTTTCACCACACCGTGAAGGAAAGAATGGACTACAAACCACTCAAGTACAAACCACGAGCAATTTACGATTGTCACGAGGTCTACGTTTGATCACTACTTCCAGACGAACCTCGAAATTGGGACTTTGATTCCTCCGAGGAGCCGCCGTGGTATTTACGTCTAATGATCATGATTCAGGACTATTTATGAATTCGACACCTGTTAATGTTCTCGTTCAGCCGGATATCCTTGATACTCTTACTATTACCACCTAGTGGGCAGGTGTGATAATGACACTGTTTTTCGACCTTGATGTGGGTGACGGGGGGGCTGCAATCACACATCACCGTGCGTTGTAACCCGAGAGCGCCTCGGACTCTTAGATCTCAAACCCCATGTGCACTTTACCACGAAATTCCTTGGAGAGCATCCTGGCTATGCACTGAGAGGGCGCCGAACGGCCGACGGCACTTTTTTTCTGCGCCTTCCATGTCCGAATCCTGGAAAAGCGCAGGGCTACAAGAATGTCGTCATCACCATGCTCTGAGTAGCTGAATATAGACTGAAGGTTTGTCCACATGGCCCATCAGCATTGCCAGCCACCCGCCGCACTTTTTTTTATATAGCTCAGGCAACAGCCTTGAATTTCCTTCTCTAGTGACAGCTCCTGGGAAACTTTGGCCTGTGGTAGAGTCGTCAACCGATAACGTTACATGACACCGTCTTTGTGGCAGACGTGATGCACGCGCATCAATTGAACTTTGAAAATTTGAAGCACTGGCGGTGCTGCCATAGTGCTCACGTGGTGTCATTATTCGCGTACCCAACTTGGAATGAAAAGTCGGTCAATCCCAGAAGTTCGAATACCAAGACTACCACCTCCCGAGTTCTATGTCAACTGTGCCAGGGTGGCTTAAAACCTCTTTACCGATGCGGGTTCTTGTTGATGACCGATGGGCCGCCGGCACATAGAGATTGCAGGAGGTGTATCACAGGAATACATAGGAACTGCGACTGGCCTCGATGCCGGGGAAACAGTGACTTGCGTCTTCGATGGTATGATTTCGTTGAATACGCCGTGCATGAAATCGGGTAAGGACTGGGCTACTACGTTCTACTGTAAGGGCATACACTGATGCCAGGTCCCTCAAAACCATCACACCCTTACCCCTATCGTGACGCCCATGAGCTTGGCGCCTGGACCTGACAGATTTCATTTTAGTTATGAAATATGGTTTAGAATCGCCCCTATCCGATCTCTTATGATGTCCGGGTATTGAGTCACAGCTGACGGTCAATTTAGGTTTGACAGCCGTAGAGCTGGCCCTACAACGCGAGGAGGTGAGTTTCAGCTCCTCCCCGGTCCCCTCGCGCCGTCACATTCTGACTGCGCCAGCGAGTGTGATGCAAACTTCAGATCTCAGACTCGGCTTGGACTCAGTTGACTTCCATTCCGTCCACAGTTAAGCGTGCAGACATAAAAAGGCCACTGGGAAGCGATCTAGTATACCCCAACACCAGTCACCCACACTGGAGTTCAACTAGCGGTGATATTCAGCTTCAACCTCCAACTTACCATTGGGTCTTCCTTCACGGTATGTCCATGCCAGGGCCCGCCGTAACCCGTTTAACACGGAGTCTAACGAAATTCGAATATGCTAGTTCGTGAACATCCCTCCGAGTCCAATGCTCCGCCGCGCAGCCGCATTGACTGCCTTTACTCTGGCGTTGTGCGTGATCACCATCAGCACACACGTCGCAGACGCGTCTATGATATTGGGACGCGAGCCCGAACCGGGTGATATCACCGCACACGCGCGCACCTGCAATGGGATCTGGACTGGATGCGGCAACCAATGTTCCTCAGGCTATTTCTATAGTCGCCGGGCTTGTACACTGCCAGACGGTCAATCTTCGATCGACTACTGGTGCTGCCAGGAGTGACAATTTCCACGAGTACTAGTACATAGTGGATCATGAGCGCTTGGGCGACGAACTTCTGTATCTGGCCGTGTAATGAAACGCCTGCCTCGACCCTCACTCGAGGGTAAAGTGTGCCACAAATATAATGGGTGATAAGGTATTTACGAAGCATTCGATCTGCTGGTCGATAAACGCATGGCCCTTTCTATAATACAAGAACATGGACAAACTGAGATAACGATGTGCGAGAAACTAGCAAATGACAGTTGGTATGATCTAAGGAAAGGAACAAGCCCGACGGCGACACACGATGTAAGCAGTGAGAAGCCAGCTCAAAACGTGTTCGCCCATGTCTCGAGATCAAAGTTCGACGCCCGCGCCTGCTCTATCCATTGATGTTTCTATTAGAGTCCTCGTTAGTGTGATCACTGTTTCTGGGATCTAGAAACATACCAGCAACTCCTTGGGGGTCTTTCGAGCATCAGGATCTTTGAGCAAACAGCTGTCCACAAAATCTTCTGCTTCTTTGGGGAATCGTCCCTCAGGAGCCAGCCGAGGAGCAGGCTCGTTTACGATGTGTTGGAGTAGCTCGAGGATGCTCATCATCATACTCCCTCCTTGTAAGCTAACACCTTTGGATTTTCGTCGGTCCTTCTTCGTATTTTTATCCTTGTCCTTCCTGACGGGTGGCAAAGTCATGGTACTCGGAGAAAGGGTTCCTTCCAAGTCCGAGAGATCAGAATCATCAGGATCAGACTCTGAGAAAGGAAAGCGGCCCAGTGCTAGCTCGATTAACGATATTCCAAGTGACCAGACGTCCGATTTAACGGTATATTGGGCACCTTGTATACGCTCGGGCTATACAACATCATGAGGATGACGCGATCTTGCACAACGGGGGACATACACTCATATAGGTCGACGTTCCGACAAAGGTATCCGCAATTGAATTAATGAGTTCTCCCGATACTCCAAAGTCGCATATTTTGATTTGCCCTTGGGAGTTGCAAAGGATATTCGATGGTTTGATGTCTGGTGGACGTGCATCAGCACAGATCACCGTGAAGGGACCGGTAAGCATACCGCGATGAATGATGCGATGTACATCGTAGAGGTATGTCAAACCCTCTAGCACGGCCAATGCAACGTGCCCGACAACTTCGATATCAATGGCCCCAATCTTCTTATAGATACCGTCAAGAGACCCCTTGTCCATGTACTCCATGCAAATGCAAATGTTTGGGTCCGATAAGAACGCGCCATAGAAAGAAATGATATACGGAGAGTTGCAGTCATGCATGATGTGCAGCTCACGCAAGATTTGTTTGCGCACAGATGGTTTGGCATCAATAAGGACGATCTGTGCATTACCAACGATAAGATGTCAGCAGGTTCAGGCGAAGGAGTGTTAGTAGCTCACCTTCTTCGCCATGATGGTCTTGGTAGGGACATGCTCGACCTTTTTGACACTCCCACCATTACCTTGTCCAAGCTCCTGAAGGTCCTTGAGATCCTCGTTCCGAAGGTCGAAACGCGTCTCTGCATTCATGTCCAAGTTTGCGAGCGTGTTTGAGAGGGTCGTATGGTATGTATTCCGACGTGCAGATGCGGTACCTGTTGCAGGTGCAGACGGAGGACCGACATTGGCCGCGAGCAGGTTACCATCAGCATCGTTCGTCACGGGGGACTGACCGAGCTTCGGGGCATTTAAGGTCATGGGTGGTGGCCGTTTCTTCCCTTTTGCTAGCCCTGTCGTTGCTGGTGCTGCACGTGTGGGGATCGGCTCAGGTTCTTTCAGCTTGGGTGACTGGGTGACATCGAGCTGCAGGGCCTTGAAGTTACGTTTCTTGCGGATGGGGGTTGTCATTGTGGTCGACCCAAGGAATTCCAGTAAGAAAGACAGTGCCGCACAACCCAAAAGGCGGGAGCGATGATGCGAAAGGCGGAGAGGAAACCTTGGAGCACTTCCTGTCAATTCTCTATACACAAACTCTACCGATTACATAATAAAACACCCATTTGTCTCGAGGTCGAGTTTTGTATTTCCCAGCAGTCCTCCGAGTATTTCTAGCGATGTCAGCGCCGGTGGTTACCACCCTTGCATATTTGAATGACCACCCGGGCCCGGACTGCCCTTGTACCGAGGTTGGGTAACCATTTACTTCGAAACAAGGGTACCCTTCATCACACCCCGACTTTGGTTACTCAACGCTAGTCCGTGCTTTTCGGCGCAGTGAGCTATTGTATTTGTGGGGGGACTTCCCCGCCCAGCTGTGGAGGTGCTCCGAGGTCACTCTGGTCCGAACACAATCTTGTATCGATCAATGGATAAGGATTCAGCCTACGAATATCCGTGATCTGAGTTAGCTGCAAACTAGTGATGCGGCTTCCGTCGAAGGTCCGAGCACAATGCTCCGTAAACTTGGATCATACCGTCGATCTCGCGAATCCTCTGAGAATGTACGGAAGGCGTGAGCAGAAGATACGCAGGTATGCGACAACGATAATGTAATGTAATGTAGCCGGGAGAATATACGGGGGCCCATCAAAGAGCGGTACCCATCGGCCGGCCAGACTCTGTTTCGTGGCTCGCTCTCTCATCCGAAAAATCGGTGACTACGAAGTGCTCTTGCTCTTGCCCGTGCTCGGCCACTTCCACAACCGTGTCCACACCCGGATGAGATTTCGGAGGCGACGTCTGTGCCGTGGACAACGAATTGCCCTGTTGTTGTACCAGTGTCGGGGTAGAGACTGAATCATTGGACACGATACTCGCAATGCTCGCGCGCGAGAGCGAGAACCTTGAGGCCCGGTTCGACCAAAGTGATTGTATTCCAGCTCCAAGAGAACTCAACGCCGCTTTCGTGTCCGAGGCAGCCTGTGCCATGCTAACAGGGCGTGGGGCCGAAAGTGCGCTTGCTGCAGATTCTCGCGAGGTCTGCCTGGACAGGTTAACACCCGGTTTCGTGGAATCTGTCGTAACTGTGGGGAGGCTAGCTTCGGACTTCGTGATCTCAACAGGAGCACCATAAGGGCTAGATGGCACATCTTGCATGGAGGGGGAGCTGACTGTTCGCTGTTGCCAGCGCTCGCGAACACCCTCGACAGCTTTGAAGAAGTTGGCTGAACCAACGGTGAGTGTCCGTGAGATGGCTTCACGCGTTGGTGCAAGTTGTTGTTCCAGTCTCAGGTCTTGGATACCTTCTGAAAGCCGGAGTCCTATATCTGACACCACTGACGGTTTCTCGTTACAGGGGTGTCTAATGACAGAGGGGATCAGAGTCGGGTGAGTCTCGGGGTTACAAACTAACCGAGGTTCAACAATATCGAATAACATCGGATCCGTTGACTGATCCCAGACTTCATAGGCGTTTGTCTTGGTGAATTCGGCTATCCACCCAGTATTGAAGTCCTCCAGCGTGCTTGTATCACCACCTGGTATGATATGAGCCTCAAAAGCGCGCGTCTACAACTACCAGCCTACCAGTCCCTGCGATGATAGTTCCATTACCCTTGCCTTTCGACAGGAATTCCCGGTATCGCACTGATGCAAGTGCCGCAGATACATATTCTTCGAACTGTTGTCTGTCAATTATCCTCTTCGTATATCATGGGGGCTGATCTTATATACCTTTGCTCTGAGGTAATCGTCACTACCCTTGAAACTTTGAAGAGCTCAATATCAAGCACTCCGATCTGAGGGAGAAGTGACGCACTGCATGACAGCTTTGGTGGGGTCAGTGTCGTCCCAAGAATCGTTTACGTCCCGGACGATTTCATCAACCCATTTGCGATCTGCCGGAGTGAGAGCAACCAATCGTTCCAGTCTCGGATTCCGAAACTCAAGGGTAGCCGTCTCGGTCTGTGAAGAGTGGTTAACCGACGGCTGAAGAATAGCAAAGAGAACTGTACATTCACTATTAGATCTATCTCCGTTTGCTGCGTGACAATTGTATTCGTACTTCCACAGAGCCAACTTTGGGAGTCCTTCAAGAGGTCAATTTGTTGCAGGGGCAGATATGGCTGGAAAAAGGCATCCTAAAGAGAAAGATTCAGCTGAAGTCTGTCCGTGCAGCATATCCAAATCGACCTTTCCGAACAAGTCTAACGGTAGACCAATGTATGCCAGCATACTCTTCCGATCTGATGTTTTGAGTGAATTAGGTCGGGATAGCGTGGGTGCTCGCGTTGCCAATGGAGGGGATCCACAATCATCCAACGTCTGAAGTAAACCTACGTATAGTGAGCGAATGGGGAGTTATAAGTTGGTAGGCACGAACTGGGTATAAGGGAGATCAGTGAATATTGATAAGTGCACAACCTCTCCACGGGATGTCCATAAAACATGATCTAGAAAGTGGTTAAGCGAAGGTCAATAACGCATGTATGCTAGCAACCTTCTTTTGCAACATGAGAGCCTTCAACATCGCTAACGCACGATGACGAAAAATGTGAACGAATTCTCTCCTGTAAAACTACTCAATGCTGGCGCAGGATCAGTATTCAAGAACTTACAAACTGGTTCCTTTTCCCAGACAAGTCAGCAGTTATCAAAAATACGCGACTTGCTGCTAACCTATGTATAGACCACTCTCCGTGAGTTGCGTTCGTAGCGACATCTCTAGTGAATCCCCGAACTCGACTAGGATTTGCGTATCTGTGAAGTCTCTGCGGATGGTCTTGAGGTCTCACGTGAGGAAAGTTAAGCAAAGAAAAGCTAACCTTTGAGCAAACAAGGCCCTCGTGACGACTCCCAGTCGATCACTATGTTTACTTATCAGAGTTGCACACTGACATGTTTTACCCACTGACCGTATTGGACCAAACACTGGCTTGCTGGCCAAGACGACGACTGCTTTCTGGACGATGGAACGCGTCACGTCGACATCTTTGACGAGCAAGGTCGAAGCGGCGATTTGTCGGTTACATCTGTGGACACATTCAACACGTTTTCTGATGTGTGGTGTGGAGACTCACGATATCCCAAATATGGTGGTGGGGTTCGACACATCTGGGACAAGATGGAAGTAAGAGTAGTCTTCCAGCGACTGTGTGGCAAGGTGAGATTTGATATGCATGCGCGACGGATGGAACACACCAGATGAGCTCCGTCCGGAAGGGCGAGAAAAGGAAGTATTTTCGAGATCTCCTCGTCCTTGAATATATCTCCTTGGCAGAATTCGATCTTGGGGCCAACCTAGTGCTGGATAGACATTATGAACGAATATCGAGTCCAACGAGCCTTACCAAATGATTGAAGTCCACCAGAGCGATCCCCAGCACCAGAGGTCCATGGGGAGGCTGTAACAGCATTGATTCTGGTCGGGCCTTCCGCGAGTAGGTTGACGCGGCGGAGGTAAAGGAATCGGCATCGGTAGTGTCGGACGAAGATGTGGGAGGGTAAGTTACGGACGTGGTATGGATCGTTGGTAGCTCTGGTTGCGACCGGCTGGACGGTGCGGCGGAAGTGATAGAGCTTGGTCTCCGTGCATCCAGATCGCTATGCGAATCGCTGACGTCGTCTGTTTCGGAGCCGAAGTCGATTTCGATGGAATCGGGCTGGGAGTCTCTTCTAGCGAAAAAATCTTGTGCGCGTAACGGAGTGGTGACAGTGTGCGGCGAGTTAGGCGGGGAGGTGAGCGAGATTGAGCGCTGGGATGCGGTGTCTGCGTCTGCATCGCTCTCGTTATCATCGAGATGGTCTGGGTCGTCGTGGGCGGCAATGAGGTCGTGTTGTGTCGACGACATGACTGATCAGACGAGGTGACCACAGTGCGGACCGACTTAGAGTGCACGCACGTGACGCAGCTAATTCGATCACCGTATCATGATCACGTTGCATTGTGCTAACTTTATAAAAGTACTGTAGCTGTGCGGCGAGTTTTTCTTCGCATCGCAGTGCCAGGTATACCCGCTCTACCGCCATGCTCCCCGCTCTCTGCTTCCTCGCCCTTTTCTCCACATCTCTGGCGATACCATCCCCCTTTGAATGGATCTGGAACATACAATCTCCCTTCCTACCCTCCATTTTTAGGCTAGATCCGCCCAGGGATGAAATCGGCTGGGCTGATCCACGAGCCCTCGGTGGTCAATTCATAGATGTGAGCTTCCTGTCCTCCGCGCTGACCTGCCCTCTTACCCCCGAACTTTCCAGTTTACGACACCTAGATACGGAGAACCCTTGAATGTCATTATATCCAATCTATCTGATCCATTCGTTCTCACCGACAAGGGTTTTCGTTGGTATTACAAGTAAGCTATATTATTCTCTGCCCGTTGCAAGCATGTAACTCATGTTCACAAGGTCCATTGGGTTCTCTGAGGAGTGCTTCGGGTTGCATTACGGTCATGTCCACAAGGCAGACATCGGCGACGGAGACGGCAGAAAGTCTGAGCATATTCTGGCACGCCAGCATTATTTTCCTCACTGGGGAACGTGCTGGGAAACCCTCATTGGCTAGTCACAAGTCATGACCTTCGCTGCAATGATGTTTTAACACCATATTCAGGGGGAAACCATTTCCGCGCTTGGAAACAAAATGGAACCGAAGCCAATACCGGTGCATGGTTCCTTGGGTGCGTCGAAAGAGTTATATGTCTTGGCTTGTCTCATTCTGATATTTAGGGCATCAAAGGAGCAGGTTCGCTCAGCATTAGACGACTGTATCTCTACTCTTTGACTAAGTCTCCGCTTCAGGACTCCACCAAGCACCACATGATTGTCCCTAATGGATACAACATTGGGCGCGACTTGCTAGTCCAGTCCGCCGTCTCTGGCAGCTCGTGGAAAGGCATCTCATGGGTGACTGATGTAGAGTGGCGTGAAGGACTTCTGGAGCCGGGCTTCAAAGGTATTGACTGCGGAGGTATCAAGATGCTCCCTGCCGCTCACCTACATTCTACCTGCAGGGATCAACCATGCCATCGCGCAAGACGGCCGTATCGCGATCCTAACGGTCCACCGTGTCTAACGGGTTATTTGACTTGTTTCGTTCGTTCCGAACATCCCAGACAGATATTCTGGGTTATAGAACTGACCGTGTATACCATCGAACATTTCTTGTATCTGTCCATATGCCACCCCCCGGTTCCCCCTCGTGGTATATACCTCGTGGAATATCCCGTGCTCGTTAGATATTTGTGCCATTATGTATGTATGTATGTATGTATGTTAGAACAGAGACATTTCTGCCACTTTGGTCATTGCATGAGTGTGAAGTGGCGATGAGGAAGCCCCCACATGCATTGACCTAGGATCACCGCGCAACATCATGAAAGATACCCCCTTATTGAATGGCAGAAAGTTGGGCTAGACCATCCGCATTTCCAGCTTCACTTCACCACTCGTCCAACAAATATCAGTGTCATCTAGATTATGAGTACAACTGCATAGGCTAGTACAGAGCGATGATGCATCGCAAAATTGAAGAACAAGCACAGATATACAGACGATTCAAGGCAGAAAACATCAATGACCAATATATTCTCTCGATAAGCTCAGCCTGAGCACATCACGCACGCCTCCTTATTCTCGAGAGAACACATCAGCTTGGCCTCCTCTATCTCACGGTCCTTCTGACGCTGGAGGGCCGCCGCGTACTCGGGGTCAACTTCCTCGTTCCCTGCAGTTGTCGAGTTCGAGGTAGCACCCAGCGACGAAGTAGAAGGGACCAGGGCATTTGTCCTGGTACTATGTACGGGAGAGGGCGATGCCGAAGGAGTTGGTATGCTGTTGCTGTTCCGTTCTGGGCCTCGTGCCTTGTTGGGTGTCTCCAGCATCTTAGCTGCCTTGAGAGTGTTCTGATCGATCGTGAACTGGATAGCCTGGGCAGCCGGGCGCGTACGGAGGTAATACATCCCAGTCTTCAACCCCTTCTTCCATCCATAGAAATGCATGCTCGTGAGCTGACCCAGAGTAGGAGCTTGCAAATGGATGTTCAAGCTCTGGCTTTGACATATAAAGGCGCCGCGATCTGCAGCCATGTCGATGACTTTCTTCTGGCTGATTTCCCAAACAGTTTTGTATATCGCCTTGATATCGTCGGGGATACTGGGGATATTGGCTACTGAGCCATTGTGGGCAATTATCATGTTCTTCATCGTGTCGTTCCAGAGGCCACGTTCAACAAGGTCTCTGAGAAGCCACGGGCAAACAACTTGGAATTCACCAGCGAGAACACGACGAGTGTAGATGTTACTGTGCATCTCTTCAGCCACCAATCCATTGCCGAAGGCGCAAAACTAACCTGGTGTATGGCTCGAAGCACTCGTTGAACCCAAGGATCTGACTCGTCGACGCCGTAGGCATAGGAGCAACCAGCAGCGAGTTCCTCAATCCATTTTGAGCAATCTTCTCCTTCAAGGATGCCCAATCCCAAAGGTCGGTAGGTGTGACCCCCCAGAGATCATACTGCAGTTGGCCGTGGTCTGCAGGACTGCCACGGAAAGTCTCGTAGGGTCCTTCCTTTTCTGCCATCTCACAGCTCGCCTCGAGGCCTGCGTGGTAGATCGTTTCAAAGATCTTCAAATTCAGCTCCCTAGCTTCTGGAGAGTCGAAGGGAAGGCGGAGGATCATAAAAGCGTCAGCTAGACCCTGAACACCAAGGCCAATCGGGCGATGGCGTATGTTAGATCTGCGCGCCTCAGGAATAGGGTAGTAGTTGGTGTCGATGATGCAATTGAGGTTGTATGCAACGACCTTTGCGACATCGTGGAGTTTTTGGAAGTCATATTGGCCGTTCGTGATGAAGGTAGGGAGGGCAAGAGAGGCAAGATTGCACACAGCAACTTCATCAGGGGAAGAGTATTCGATAATCTCAGTGCACAGGTTAGATGACTTGATTGTGCCGAGGTTCTGTTGATTAGACTTTCCTGATGTGGAGTGAGTTGGTAACTCCGAACGACAGATATGCACCTACGATTAGCAGCATCCTTGTAAACCATGAACGGCCCTCCAGTCTCAATCTGGGCCTCCAGGATAGCGTACCAAAGTTTCTGCGCAGGAACAATCCTACGTGCGCGACCTTCCTTTTCATACCTCTCGTACAAAGCCTCGAATTCTTCACCCCAACAGTCTGCCATCCCAGGCGCCTCATTCGGACAGAAAAGAGACCAATCCTCGTTCGCCTCCACACGTTTCATGCTAAAAGAAATCGTTCAAGCTAGTGCATAGCGCGACAAGGAGATGACGCACAAGAGATCAGAGATCCAAAGGGCATAGAAGAGGTCGCGAGCACGAGCCTCTTCCTTACCGTGGTTCTTTCGGAGATCAATGAAGTCGAACACATCGTTGTGCCAAGGCTCCAAATAAATTGCGAAGGCACCAGGGCGCTTGTTGCCTCCTTGGTCAACGTAACGTGCCGTCGCATCATATGCACGGAGCATGGGCACTATGCCATTTGAGTAGCCATTGGTGCCTGCGATGTACGATCTACAAGAAAAGCTGTTTGCTTCGACCAACGAATGGCATATGGAATACACTTACCCTGTAGCCCGGATACAATGAATGCTCAAACCAATACCACCGGCAGTCTTGCTGATCATGGCGCAAGTTTTCAGAGTGTCATAGATGCCTTCAATCGAGTCCTCCTTCATGCAAACAAGAAAACAGGAACTGAGTTGTGGGTGGGGTGTGCCAGCATTGAAAAGTGTGGGTGACGCATGCGTGAAGTATCGTTCAGACATCAGATTGTACGTTTCCAACACGCGCTCGATATTATCACCGTGAATACCGACAGCTACTCGCATGATCATGTGCTGAGGACGCTCTGCAACACGACCATTGATTCTGAGCAGATAGGATCTTTCAAGAGTCTTGAAGCCGAAGCTGCACCAGCCAGTTAAACAACTAACGTTAGACTAATGATGACTCACTAATTGTAGTTGAAGTCGCGGTCATAGATGATCGCAGAGTCTAGGGTGGCAGCGTGGTTCTGCACAATGTTGTACGTCTCCTCTGAGATCATAGCTGCTGGCTGATCGTTCTTTGGGTTGACTGTACACTATTAGTGAAACATCTACCGAATATTGAATTGACCTACTATACTCGTACAGATCTTTGATCACTGCGGAAAAGCTCTTCTTTGTTTCCTTGTGCAAGTTAGATATAGCGATACGTGCCGCAAGGACAGCATAGTCTGGGTGTTTCGTAGTGAGATAGGCGGCGGTTTCTGCGGCAAGATTCTGAGGCGACGTGAGAATACACGTAAGATGGCACGTGTAGAAACTAACATCGAGTTCGACAGTAGTGACGCCTTGGTACACACCGGTGATCACTTTTTTTGCGACCCTGCGCACTATCAGTATCTGGAAATAAAATCTGACACAAGATTTACTCAATGGGATCAACATAGTCAATATCGAGACCATAGCAGAGCTTGTTTATCCTCGCCGTAATCTATGGCGAGAGTAAATAGGATCATCGTGGCGTAACGGATATACACAACGTACCTTATCGAACTGCACATTCTCCTTACGCCTAGGTTGAGGTGTCAACGAGACGCGTCGCGTCACGTTTGAGGAAGTAGCTTACCCATCTGCAACGCGGACGATCAACTTTAGCTGATGAAGGGGGCTTACAAACACTAACCTCTCTTGAAAACATAGGCCATGAGTGAGATAAAATACAAGACAACGATGCTAGTAGACTGAGGTAGAGATGGTGGAACGGACGAAAGGGAGTAAAGACGCGTCGCGAAGAATTTTAAATGGATCCCGCGTGACTGATCGTCACAAGTCGCGCTAATCAACAACGTCACACCGCGTCGTGTCGTGTCACGGACTCACGGCCCCTCCAAACGCTGATCCAATCGACCCATTCAAATGCCAAATGCCCCGGTAATCCACACGGGCGATCCTGCCTACGCCTCACCCGTCATCCGTGCACCCTCACCTGCCAGTTCCGTGGGCACAGCATATGGACCAGACGAATCCAACCAATCAGACCAGGAGCTTAGTCCAGAAGCATTCCAACACAAATGGTCCTCGAAACTCAAGTTGGACGCCCCGAGGATCGAGGAAGAGCTCATGTCGTTCTCTGCATTGATTCAACCCTTGCCACAGAATCAGATGGAGGAGAAAAGTAGGTGAGCCACACGTGAACACTCAGCATAAGCTTACTTTGCCTAGTGTTTTTCGACGTGATCCTGCGAGGTCTGAGGGCCCGTATACAACATATAGAGGAAGAAGAGATTGTCCAACAGATGCTTAGGCGAGGGTCACGGATAGGCTTGGAACCGCCCCCTTCGGACGACAACATCGATCATCTGATGCGTAGCATGGTGGCCATGTCGACGGGAGATACCCACCAAATATCCGACGGCCCATGGAAGGGAAAATCCGGCCATGTTTCAAACGATTCATTCAATTGTGAGGACACGGTTGTCAAGGGAAAGCAAAAGATGTAAACTGGAACATATGTATGTACTGCAGCAGTGGTAGCGGCGGCAGTTTGACACGTAATTGTAAATGCTTACGATGGAGCTGTAGAGATGACAGGAAGGTACAAAATCAATCAGTATTCCCCAACTTCATGGGAAAAGTCCGGTAATGAATCACGGATATGCTTAACCACATCTTGCCAGATGGCTCGCCTTGCAACTGACTTGCACTCGTGGTGCATGTACGTCGCAGAACCCCACTCGTCGAACTCCTTCAGTATCACCTGCAATTTTCCCATCACATTCGCCGCGTCAAGAACGAGTACCCCGTCTCCTCGCGTTTTTTTTTTCCTTCCAGAACTCCGACCAGCTCTAGGTGCAACTGTGCTGATGCCAAGTAGTTCCACGAGAAGGTGCATGCTCGAAAGGTAGGTTGCGCGCAATTTCTCCCACGCCCCGGAAAGACGGCGACACCCAGATAGTAGGCGTAGCTGCTGTGCAGGACCGCCGACGACGAGGCGGTCCAATCCATCGGAGCTCCCGTGGACATCGCCTTCTACAAGATCATTGCCGTCCTCATTGCGGCCACAGACACAGATCTTTGCAGAACTTCCAAGTATGCCAGACCCCGCAGCTCCCTGGGATTCAGATCGTCCCGCCAGAGACATTGTCAGGTAGGAAAAATGGAGTGATACTGGCATGAGCTGCCGGAGCAATGTAATCATAGTTTCCAGAAGGTTCGCATGTCCACACATTTGCGCAAGCTGCACCGAGCGGTATATTTGGCAGTTGCTCTCAGCGAACGTAGATGGTGGCGGGTTGGTGGAGAAGGGAAATCCGATTAGGATGGCGTCGAGTAGCGGGAATGGCCTCCTCCCAATGAGTTCTTGAATTACATCTAAAGCCCAGATCTCGATTGACTTGAATGAGTACTTGCGGGCCACTTTAGCAATGTTCATGAAGTGGTCAAGGTCAAGACGAGGACCGAGGACATATACAAGGGTGAAGAATCGGAAACCGGGTCTAAAGTCCTACAGAGCATTTGCAGAGCATATAGGGACTAGAGGAAACTGCGGAACTCTTCAGGGGTATTCCCGTGCAGGACGATTGGATTGTCATCCGACGCACCTTTCACAGTGATGTTGCCCTGAGGCAAAGTAAACAGGGTGTTATGCATCATTAGAGTGCATCTTGGCTGGGAGACGGACCAAGTGCAGTTCCCTGATGCCTATGTTAAGCCACACATTCACGCATCATCCATGGTCTCTAATGCTGAAAATCGACGGCGTCGACGAAGCAGGTGCGAGGGTCCATTGGGTAGGTTGTTGTGCTGGATTTCGTTGCCCCAGCGCAATGATTGAGAGATCGTGACCGAGCAGACTTTTCGGTACGAGTTGATGAAGAGTGTCATGTGTGTATTGTTCGTCGCGTGTGGTTGTTTAAGGTGCCAGCAAGATACCTCGTGCGGTTCGAGGGATGATCGACGAGTGAGTACCACGATGAGTAGGGTTGGAGTAGGGATGCCTAAGTAAGATCGGTAGCGCGTTCGTGTGGCTGTGCTCGAGTTAGCTTTTCGCGTCGATGGCGTCGAACGCGGTGCGTGCCCAGGTTGCTGCGAAATGGCAGGAGTCTTTTGCCCGTATAAATCATGCGGAGCCAGGGATATCGGGTCTTATGAGCTTTAGCCATGTACGTCTTCTTCCTTAAACTCGTTACGAACATTCATCATGTTTGAGCAGGGTTGGACTTTGGCGACAGCATTCTTGAAGCCATACGACTTGAATGATCCAACTTCTCGGCCTCAGTATGGTGGAGTGATATCTTTGATTATCCTTTTTTCCCCCGAAATACCAAGGTAGTTCTCCGATAGACATCCGTCATGTTAGGGAAGCCTTCGACACCATCAACAAATGCAGACGGTTACCAGTCTTACTTGAGGTCTTTCTTGGTCCGATTTGTGACACCGTCTTTCTCTGGCTCGCAATCTAACCCATTTTTACAGAGGATTTGCACAAAAGCCAGCACCTGATTGCGCGCGAGGTCGAAGTTTACATGAATCTTTACGAAGTATGCCATCGTATAACTATTTACCTGGCACTCACGTGGTTTTAGTCCAACTCGGATCCGGAAACAGTAAGAGCACTCATCTTCCGACTTGTTGAGTGGTATAACGCTTGGAAACCGAATGCTGAGTGAATTCCTGTCTCTAGTCCCCTTGTCCGCATCTTGTTAACACCTTCTCAACAGACTCGGTCAAACTATTACTTCCGCATATACACTTGCATTTCAAACCCACCTATTTTCCATCCTCCCTGCTTCCTTTGCGCGAGGGGTCAAGGCGCTCGTCGCTGCGACGCTCGTCAGGACAGTATCACAGCCATCTGATCAGCAAGACCGCTCCCTCTGGCAGGGTTTTGACACCCTGAGCCTCATAGAACGTTATGAAACGCTGATAGCTAGCGTAGGGTACGAATACATTGAAGCCCATGTGCTGCAAACTTGTGCTGGCTCATGGGAAGAACCAATGTTGGCGAACCTTCGTACCTGGATGATCCAGAAGATTGTACCGTGGATGGTATGGCCATTCGCCAGAGGAGCAACTAACGGTACGGCTCATATTCTCTTATATATCCGTTGTTGCTCATCTTTCAAAGCCGACGAGGCAAAAACTATGATGCAGGGCGTCGGGTCCAGGTTTGACTTTCATATGCATAAAACTCTTTGTGACTTGCGGTGTGTGAATGGTCGTTCTCGTAGTGCTGATATATTCATTTTCATCGTAGTACGCGCGAGATATTCGACATCATTGTCGATTTCCCAGATTCTACTGGCGCTCTCCAAGACCTCAAGGTAGCCTTACTTGCACGATCCCTCGACATTCTTTCTATACTTATCAATTTGAGCATAGGAATGTTTGCAGAGAGTTGATCAACGTGCAGAATTAGTCCGATCTATTCGACGAGCGTGGGTCACGGAGACCTAAAATCTTTACTGTGGCTGACAAATTCTCCAGGAACAAGAAACGCCTACTTCACCCAGGGGCGGACACAAAAGATATTCTCCTGTCCTATGTTTCGACGATCAAATGCCTGAGGATCGTGGATCCTCCAGGCGTTCTCTTATTCAAGGTGGCAGATCCAATACGTCGGTATCTCCGGTAATGCCATTAATATGTCATCGCAATCTTCTTGCTTATATCACTTCGAGAGATCGACCAGATACTATCAGGTGCATTGTCGCCAGTTTAGTCGGCGATGGTGAAAGCGGCGACTCATTGGTAGATGACAATGAACCTATTCAACCTCTTCAACAACCAGAAATAGAAAACTACGCCGATCCTGAATGGACGCCGGAGCCAATAGACGCTGGGCCCGGTAAATTTCTTCGCTCGTTGACCGTTTTTAGTATCGTTGACCCCAACAAAAGATTTTCGCGCTAGCAAAACGAATGATATCATAAGCACCATCGTAAGCATTTACGACTCAAAGGATCTCTTTATCAAGGAGCTTCAAGTGCTGCTTGCACAACGATTGCTAGCAATCAAAGATGGTAACTTTGACCGGGAGGTTTGTCCCTTACTTCGATCCATCCATAATGTATTGATCATCGTTTTCAAGCGACGAAATATCGAAATTCTGAAGATTCGTTTTGGAGAGTCAGCTTTGCAGGTTTGCGAGGTGATGCTTCGGGACATGACAGATTCAAGGCGAATCGACCAGCATGTCCAGTCCCAGCGACCTGTAAGCATCAATGCGCCTTGAATACGAGATCATACTTACAGGCGGAAGAGCGTCATACATCCAACTATAATCTCACGACATTTCTGGCCTGCTCTGGAAACCAGCAGTATCGTCATGCCGGGTCAATTTCAGGAGTGAATCTGCCACCAGCCCATTGCATATAAGCTCACCTTTCACGACAGCACGCAAGAAGAGTACGCTAAGGAGTTCAGTACTTTCAAGCCTGACAAATCTCTGCGCTGGCTACCTCATCTCGGCCGGGTGCAACTTGAACTCGAATTCGACGACCGCAAAGTCGACGCGGACGTTCCACCTCTAGAAGCTGCCTTTATTGAGCTTTTCTCGGACAAGGGTGCGACCTATTCGGCCCGATTGCCTCATTGTGCTGATCATGCCATTTATAGATACGTGGACCGTTGACGAGCTGGTCTCAAGGGTAGGCACTGTGAGCCGTAGTGCGGCCTTGAAGTCGCTTGCTACATGGGTCGACATGCGTGTTTTGAAAGAGGACAGCGAGCATGTGTTCAAGTTGCTTTCCGTAGGGGAAGAACCGACACCGGGAACCAAGACAGCGATTCCAAAACTAGGTACGTTTATCCCCGTCGCCTTACCCGTCTCGCCCTCGTCCTGAACACTCAAGTTGTAGCTACCGGAGAGGATGAGTTGCCACCAATGATGAGTGTGCAGCAGCAGCAAGCAGAGCAAATGAGAGTTTATTGGAAGGTAGAGAGATATTGTCACGTGCACCGGGTGCAGTGTTTGACATCCCAGTTGCAGTTCATTGAAGGCATGCTCACAAACCTGGGTTCGCTACCGCTAGACCGTATACAAACAATGCTCAGGCTTGCCCCTGGTTATGATCGTACTATAGAGCAGCTTGGTAGCTTCATGGAGGCTGCGAAACGAGAAGGACTAGCTACTGTCAAAGACGGTATGTGGAGATTAGGGAAATAGTTAATGATCGTGTAAGATACTTCCTAAACTCGTGCGACACATGGACTGTACTGTTCTCCAGTACCGTAGTGCGCCTCGGGCCTTTGGCTGAGTCCTTCCTTGCGATTGCGGTGGATGAACGTTTGAACCTGCTATCCGGTCACTTCGGCAGTCATGCAAAGTAACACGACAGTCACCTGGTCACAAATGCCAAACTCGGCCGGATCTAGGGGTAGCTGGTAATATAGCTGTAGTAGCTAGTAAAGCGCGTAGTGAATGAAATATTGACGCTGGCCAGTCACAAATGTCACAGTATATATATCACAGGTCTTGTATTCAAGTCCCGATTGGTGGAAGCTTGTCACGGCGTGATTTTGGTCAGTGTCACGCAAATTTGTGGAAAAGGCCACTGCAGAATAACGTCGTTTATGGGTGTCAAGCAGCACGTAATGGATGTAAGATTGTTGTCAAAAATAAAAATTGTTGTAGAATTGAAGCACTTTTGAGAAGGCCTGATCAAGTATGTGGTCAACGACAGTATGGCTGTGGTCTGCGTGGCTTAACCTTTCCCGTAATCGTTTGTCTTGCGGCGAGCTAGCAAATTTGACATAAGCCTCAAGGCCTCATGCACACGCCCCGCTACCACTTAGTACTTCAAAGTGCGCTACGCAGTGCTAAGCGAGTTTGTCTCTCTTCACGGATGTCATCACCGACCCTGACGCTATTCTTGCGAGGTTGAGCAGAGCATATAAAAGGGCTTGACCATGGCCATCCCTCTCCACCAGCTCCAGCTTGGCTCTTTCTTCCCTGTCTCGACAGCTCGTGTTCTCTGATTGTATCCTCTGCACACGATGACCCACAACGAGCTCTGGTTGACTTACCACTAAGTCTCCCGTTGCAACAAGCCAGCTACGGCCAAGCTCATTGAGTTGGAGTTCCAGAACCATCGGCTCTTGGACCTAGAGGATGTCCTTGAACATCTTTTCCGCCAGGGTTTCATCGAAGCTAGGCACCGGCCTGTCTCCTTCTGGGAAAGTCACGAGGGGAATCGGGTCAATGCTGGGCACCTGGTCGAGGAGCTTCTGAAGAATGGTGCCGGCAAGTGTCCTCAGGCGGCTCTTCGTCTGGCCATTGGTAAGCAACACGAAGGAAGTGTTTATCTGACGCTGATATGGTTCTCAGCGGATTCCACGCCTGCTGTTTGGTTCAGCTACCACTATCTTCACAAGCCTGCCGCACCTGTCGTCATGCAGCGAGTTAGGCTTGATGTCACTGAGACAAAGTTTGAGATCGTGGCTCAGTTGACAAACCACATATTCAACAGAAGGTATCTTCCGCGTCACTTGAGGAGCAAGGTGTACCGGCAGGCGGCATGTGGACAGAAGGTTGAAGAGCACGAGAACTTGCAGGCTCTGTCGGAAGCAGGTGAGGGTGTCTGCGAGACTTCAAGTCTCCGCTTGACGATCGGTATGTTGGATGTTCGTTGAGGTTGGAGTCATCTAATGACGGTTTGGCAGATCAGGGGCCCTGCAACTGTTCTGGGAAGTGCCCACCTGGGCACTGCTAGGGAAGACGGGCTGAGTAGTTTAGCTGTTGTTCTGGTGAAAGCCTGTCTTGAGCTGTCGTGCAGCAGATGCTTCAGCTGCTGGTAGTGTCGATAATCCAAGACAGGGGTTGACCACTGATTCCGGATATATCGGCGTTTAGGGCCGGTATACTGAGTGTCGCTCTCAACAGTGTGATGCTCGCGAGGTGTTGTTGTTATCAAGCCATCTGTGCACTGTATGGGGAAGCAAACTCAACATTATTCCGCGCTTTCGCAGCCAATCCTGGCGATGAGCGAGCTCGTATGCAAAACACTCGACCACGACGCCACCGACATGCTAATCGACAAGTGGCTCGAACATCGTAACGACGCGTACTGGGAATGGTTCCAAGCCGTCAGGGAGCGCAAGCATGCATCCAACACCTTAAGACGTCAGGTCATAGTCTGGAACAAAGGAGACTTCGTTCCAGAGAACATCTTCTGTCGAACGGTCGACACTGGTCGTTTGATCCCTCTCGACCGAACCTGGACCACCCATGTCTACCATCACAGATCAATGCAAGACAGAAAACTATCCATGATGCCCGTCGTTTTCACAATGGTACGTCACGCCATTCCATTATCAATTATGTCCATGCTCATCACTTCTCTGTCAGCTTCCCGAGCTCATGCTCTTACGGGGCATGCATGATCATGGCTGCGATGATGTATACATTATCGTAACAGATTTGAAGCGACAAGAGATGGACGACGTTACAGAGTATTTCAAACTTGTGTGTCGGTATGCGTACGGTCGTCGAACGTGTAAACCAAGCATAGCGGGCCAAATCCAATATGATCGTTCGTCATCTACTCCTGCTCATGTTTTAAAGTCTCATTCGTTCTTCGCCCCACTCAGACATGCGGCTGTGTCACACGCTACTCAAGCAGCGACGTACACCGTGCTTTCCTCAAATCGACCTTGCTTTTCGAGCATTACTGTACGAGAAAAGACCGCCATTCATCATCTTGTTCTCACATCAGACGACCTCTTACTCCCAAATTCTCTTCACGCATCCTCTCTTCGTACCCGCAGAAGATATATTCTTCGACTTCCCTAGTGGATGCCCAAACCCCTGCTGCAACGACGATTGTGAAATGATTCGCTTTCCTAGACGTGGTATCGAAGGGGCAGCGGTTCTCTCAATAAAGCGTGGTGGTCGCCACGGGCAAAAAATCAAAGCAAAGGAGATGTGCAATTGGATCGATTGCGGTATCTGCTTCAGCGAGGAGACCCAGCGATACGCTGAGAGTAGCGGGGGTTCCGAGGGTTCTCAGAGCAGTATTGACTGCGCCGACACATCGTCCACAAATGGCCTTGTCTGTAGCAAGTGCAGGTTGGTCAAATACTGCTCTCCTGAACATCAGAGGAAGGACTGGGACGAGCATCGCCGTGTTTGTGCGAAGCCTGCTTCATTGTGAATAGTCCTCTCAAAAGAGCACCGGGTTGTCTCCAACGTCTTAGCCTAGTTTCCACTTTGCATTCCTGGCCATCCTTCTCCCTTCGCTGAAAAGGCTGGTGTTGTTGTAGTTACATCATTGTACCTGGGTCCTGTACCGTACTATATCTGGTTTTACGTGAGCGTCTGACCCCTGACTAATTGGATGAGACTCCCACCGAATCAATCCAAGACCATGTCCATCCGTTATCTTACAGCCAACTTTGCCCAACAGGTGAATGACATTTGTCGTATCCGTGCACCGTGACTGATGTTCGGACGTCTTAGATTGATGAGGAACTCATGAATGCATGGGGGGCGTTCAGTATTGACCAGGTACAGGATAGCTCGCATTGCTGGTGTTCGAATAGAGCTTGATTACTATGCTATGGTTGAAGTTGATGGAACTGGCCGGACTTGCATGTGCTCAGACACTTGCAAAAGTCTACGACAAGGAGAAGTACCGAAGAGTTCTCGTTTGCTGCGGACCCGGTAATCAAGGTGGCGACGGATTAGTTGCGGCAAGACACCTTGGTTCGTCTCTCGTTAATGGGTCATTGAAAAGAAGATGACGGCCATTGCGACCAGGTATGTTCGGCTACGAGCCCACAATCTATATGCCCAAGGTATCTGTACTTGCATACGTCTGAAGGGAGGCATGTCCTGACTCAAACATCATTCACCAGCCAGGGTCGAAGGATATTTACAAGGTTACCTCGTTCTATGCATGTTTATTCTTGTCACCAATTGTCTTCCCCGCAAAATTGGCCACAGCGGTTGCACAAGCAGTGCGATAACATGAAGATCAAGTCTCTAGCACCTGACGCCACCCTCGACGTGCTCCGTTCGACCCTCTCATCATCTGACGTCATCCTGGATGCCATCTTCGGGTTTTCATTCAAGGGACCCGTCCGCGCACCTTTCCATGAGGTCTTACTACTTATTTCATCCTCGAAAAAACCTATTGTCTCTGTCGACATTCCTAGCGGATGGGATGTCGAAAAGGGCAACGAGGAAGGGGTGGGTATTGTGCCCGATGTACTGGTGAGCTTGACTGCGCCGAAGCAAGGAGTGCGGTCTTTCAAAGGACGACACTTCCTTGGAGGGAGGTTTATTCCCAAGTTAGCCTCAGTTACTACTTGTCTCCTGGCGGGAATTTTGACACTTATTGTAGGGCGATGGAGGAGAGATATCAACTCAACCTACCCGAGTACCCTGGTTTTGAGCAGATTGTCGAGCTTCCCCATGAGGGGGAACCTCAGCGATTGTGAGAGTGTATTTGCCCCCTCCTACACTACGATACACGAGATCCCGACCACTCCAAGCGTTACAGAAAGTGTCCCTAAGAGTCACGAGACTTAGGTTTCCCTTCTTAGTCTGCATACGCGAGTTTTCTCTCAAACGACTTGATATGCCTTCGTTCAGTAGCATCTTCCAGTTCCGGACCCGTTCTCAGCCTGACTCGATGTCCCAGTCCAGTCATAGAGCTCCGTCTGAGTCTTTCCCTGCTCCGCTCAAGGCTCTTCAACGAAGAAATGATACGCCAACATGTCATGAGGTGTACCTTCAAGTTGGCAGACCTGCAGTTCATCGCAAAGTCAGATGAGTAAATCATCCGACGAATCTGACAGAAACGATTCCGTCTGTTATCGTGTACATTTCTGCGAGGAAGGCAAAACTGGCGACGACTCATTTGACCAATAGATTCTCTATCCAGAACTGAGTGGCACGTCAATTTGGGTTCCCTTCAAGCTGACAGCAGATATACTCGTTTCATGCGACAGCGAATCTGTGCAGAACTGCACCAAGGGGTTTAAATCTACCCCGAAGATGACTGAATGTGAGAGGTATCCTTGGAACTGGCAATGGAATCAGAATTTAGGATCAGTTCACCGATTTTAGCCGGTGGTGGTGTGGCAGGGTGTTGCCGTATGCAGTCCCGGTAGTCTACGTCTACACAGCAAAGTCTCGTAGCTCAAACGTTCACAGCCCTACAGCTATAGGTCGTCATCGATACTGCGTTGGTACTTCCCTGTACTACTTCCGCAGTCTGAGGTGTCATCTTGAAACTCTCGTGAGCTGAAACGGTTGTCTGCTCCTTGAACCAAGTTCCAGACATTTGAGATCTGATTTCCCTGCATCCAGGTCACACTGATCGAAGCTTCGAACAACCAAGTGAGTACCATAGTGCAAGTCAGTTGACCATCCCGGGTTTGACGACAAATGTCACAGGTCTCGCTCACGGATCTTTCCGGCCCGCGTTATCAGGGTATCAATCTCCCTGGTTGTTACACTTAGATTTCGAGGCATTCACTGATTCCTCCCGCCGTTCAATACACTGACTCAACGTCGATAATTTCCCTAAAACCTCAATGAACTTTCGCGTATATCCCAATGAACTTTCCACGAAAGTTCTAGAGGCAAATGATTTTCAATCACTTGCCAAGTACATGCAATCCGACAGCTGTCAGAACGTATCTCTCATGGTGATTTCATCGCTGTCGTTTCATGCATGTCATGCGGTTAATCCAGGGCTATGTAGTTAGGTGCCGGTAAGAATTACCTTGCTGACCAGGAGCGACTGGCTCAGGATCGGGCAGGTGTCAGTACTTCTGCTGGCATCCCTGACTTCAGGTCACCGGAGACGGGTGGGTAGCCCATATCGTTGATTTGTCAGTCACACTCAGTGGTTCCAATCGCGATAGGTTTATACGTAAGTACCATCTTACGAGACTCTGAGAAGGCCCGGGGTCCTTTCCTGACTGGCCAACTCATTTCAGGCCAATTTAGCTCGGCTTAATTTACCATACCCAGAGGCAGTGTTCCAGATAGACTTCTTTCGAAGGAACCCGGTACCTTGTAAGTCATTGATCGCTCTTTAAGTAAGCATACAGCACCGCGACTCACAACTATGCATCACCAAGTTTATACACTTGCGAAGGAGCTTTACCCGGGTCGCTATCGGCCAACCATCACTCACTCATTCATCAAAGTGTTGCATGCACATAATCTTCTCCACACTTGCTTCACACAGAACATTGACACGCTTGAGCGAAGAGCGGGAGTCCCAGAGAAGAAGATCATTGAAGCTCATGGAAGTTTCGCCACACAGCGATGTATAGAGTGCAAACGCCCTTATGACGACGAAAAGATCAAGAAAGCTGTCATCAATTCTGCGATACCACGGTGCGAGCATTGCCGCGGGTTGGTCAAACCCGATATTGTGTTCTTTGGGGAGGCTGTACGTGCCCCATGTTTCGATTGCGGTGATATCCGGGCTGATTGCTGGCCAGCTCCCACCCCGGTTCCACGCATCCATCCGCTCGCTACGAAATACTGACCTGTTAATAGTGATGGGAACATCACTGACTGTTCATCCGTTCGCATCCCTGGTGGACTTGGTGCCGGATGACTGTCCTCGTGTTCTTATCAACCTGGATGAGGTCGGAAACTTTGGTAGGCAAGACGACATTGTTTTGTTAGGAAAGTGCGACGACATCGTCCGGGAACTCTGTCGTGAGCTTGGATGGGAGGAGGAACTCGAGAGAGCATGGGCAGCAACCGCAGACAGTGTAGAAGTCGATGATAAGCCGGCTGTGTCAGAAACGAAAGTGAAGGTCGGTGAAGAGTTGGACCGCATTACGAGAGACATCGAGAAGTCTCTTGCAATTTCTACACACACGGCGGAGTCATTGTCTCATTCTGACACAGGGGAAACACAAGGACAAAAAGCACGTCTGGAGAAAACAGAAGCAGACACGAAGGAAGTGGAAGGAGACCCCTCTGTCTCTGAAGGGAAACTTTGAAGGTGGCGCACCCGCAACAATGCGGTGATCTTGAGGTCCATGGTGCTGCTCGTAAATACCCCCTTGAACTACTTTATGAGTATCTGGTATCCGGGCTGGTCGGTCGAGACTCGGGAATAGTATGCTTCAGAATATACAGGTTATGCTTTTCTGATAGTACCAAGATGGTTTACTGCTACTCTCGGAACGGAAGTGGAGAATCCCGTGTAGAGGCGTCGTCAAATCGATGCACACGGTAGCACGAAGGGGCATGGCTTGATCGTGATCTGATTTGTGTGCATTCGCACCAACTTGACAGAAAATGTGTCGCTGCCCCGGCCAAGATAACGACCCTGCAGTCCGCGCCAAAGAATTGCAGCTTGGAGGTTAATGACCGTCGATCGTGGACCAAGCAGCGCGGCCAACAAGCTGCAATGCACAAGCAATGCGAGCCTACTGATGCTTGGTTAGTAATTACCGGCAAGTGCGTTGAACATTTCGCGACTCCGCGATTCTTCGGCAAAAGCGTTGAGTCCAAACAGCTCGACAGCCACGTGGCGAAGGCTATGTCGTTCCATTTCAGGACCCAACCACCAACTTATCTCTGTTGTGGTCTCCCGACGATCATGAGGTGCTGTACGTCCAGTGGTACCCAATGGCGTATTGTTATTCAGAGGATGTGTCGCAGCCACGGCCGGTGACCTTCGCTTACAAATGAAGTAGCCGTCGCCACCATCACTGAGACCCATGCGGCTGCCATGGGTCACTGCTGGCTGCCAGGCTCATCTCCGTGGGGAGACTTCCATTCGGCCTGATCAGTGGAGCATCTCTCCATCAGGAGACATGTGGTCGTAGCTCGCCCCCAGAAGTTGTCCGTGACCAGTTCAACACGGAGGAAATTTTCATTTTCAGACAGAGACTGTCATACCCACCGGTTGCCGTCCCCAGACATATGGATATATTCAGGCCCTGGTTGCCCATTATATCGTAGAGCGGATCAAGCTGATAAACGAGCCAGGGATTTTATGGATCAATATGCCATAACTCTTCTGCCAATGGCAAATTTTACCCGGGAGCCCACCCATGCGGCCTTCCGGACCCAGTGTTGCCATCGGAGATTCGAGCCAAAGTTCCAGCCCTATAAAACCTCGATGAGCCCGTTGACGGTTTCCTCAGACACACTATCCAACAGATGGGAGTTTTTGAACGCTTGTACCTACGTCTTTGTTCGTTGCTCTTTGTCGCCATGTTGTATAACTTGTCTAACTTGTCGTCGCAGTCTGCTCGCCTCCGCAGGTAACACACCCTTGAACGCCCATTCCAACGAAAAAAAAGGTAGGTGTATTGCGCCCGTCGACTCTACATCCATTGATCTGCATATAAGCCCCAAACGGAAGTTCATCATGCCGTTCTCATTTGATGTCATTCTTGCCTCGAGACTCGTTCCTGCCCGCTTCAGGACTGGTGCCAAATTGGAGAAGCACGGTCCAGACATATCCAAGTCTGTCACTCAGGCGAAAGAGGCCGAACTCACTGCGAGGCTTGCTCGTTTCGCCCGCGTCACTGTTTCGGAAGTATTCGAGTAAGCTCGAGAGACTCATCCACTACCTCCTCTGAATGTCCATGTAGGCTCGAGCCTACATGGAGCCCCGATGGATTATCAGAGGAAATGGCTGCTGAGATCCTCAAGACTCATGGTTTGAATATACCGGTCAGCGAGCGCCCCTTGGCCTCACTGTTGATCCTATGGACCGCTCTTTGGAACCCCTTCAACGTGCTCCTGACGATCCTTGCCTTGATCAACATCGCAACGAATTCCGTGCCAACCTTTGTAGTTATGATGGCCATGGTCGTCGCTTCCACCTCATTGAGGTACTTCCTTTCATACTACCCTGTCAACTTTGCTAAAACTTTGCTGCTTCTCCAATAGGTACTGGCAAGAGACGAAGTCCATGGTTCAAGCACTCAAGCTGGTCAAGTCTATCGTGACCCGCGTTCGTGTTATTCGTCGCGTGGACTCCATTCCCCAGGAGGTTGAGATCGATCTGAGGCACATAGTTCCCGGAGATGTCGTCGCTGTCACTAGTACGTTCTTCCATGCTCGCATAGCTTCTCAAAGTCCAACCGTTTTGTAGGTGGTGACGTATTCCCTGGGGACTGTATTGCTATCTCTGCTGAGGCCTTGTCCGTTACGCAGGCGTCACTCACAGGAGAGATATTGCCGATCGACAAGGTCGTCCGTATTACTGCCGCAGACGAGTCTGAACCATTTCATCTTTTGGACAATCACAATGTCTGCTTGGCTGGCACATCGGTTGCGGCCGGAAATGGCCGTGGGATGGTGGTTTCTACCGGCAAGGACACATACATGGCTGCCATCGCTGAGGAGCTCAACAAGAAAAGGCCAGAAAACGTCATCCAGATAAATATCAGGAAAGTCAGCTACGTCCTTTTGGCTTTCATGGCCGTGAGTCCAAACCTGGTTCTCTTTTCCTCCCAACTTATGCCCACATTTAATCGTATCATGCAGGTTATGGCACCGATTGTGTTTATTGTCCAAGGAGCAGTTAGCAAGGATTGGAAAGGCGCTGTCATGTTTGCAATTGCGATTGCCGTAGGGATTACCCCGGAGATGCTTCCCATGATAGTTGTAAGTGTCTCTCCGTTTCCCCAGGTCATCGATCGTTCACCCGTGATTGTAAAGGCCTCCAATCTGGCTTTGTCGGCTGTTCGCATTGCCAGGCAGAAGGTCATCGTAAAGCGCTTCGATGCCATTCAGAACTTGGGCGCAGTTAGCGTTTTATGCTCCGACAAGACGGGCACATTGACCGCTGACCTCGTTCGTGTGGCGAAATCGGTTAACATCAAAGGCGAACCCTCGGACCTCCCGGTCAAGTTGTCCTTCATTAACTCGTCGCTGCAAACGGGATCTCGCAGTCCTATCGACCGTGCCATCCTGGATCATATTGGCCAGGTTGAGGGGGGTTCTCTCAGTGATGCCCAACTAGTCGGCTGGTCTAAACTCGGCGAAGTTCCATTCGACTCTACGCGTCGCATGCTCTCAGTCCTCGCGTACCGTCCTTCCGTGCGTGAGGGAGAAGCATTGTTCATAACCAAGGGAGCCGTGGAGGAGGTCCTAGAGCGATGTGTTTCCGCCTTGGAGTACGAAGAATGTTTGCAACCGATGGGGAACATCGGGTTCGACTCGTCTTCTTCCACCACATTGACGGAAGTTGATCGTCTTGAAATCCTCAATTCTGCCAAGCGACTGAACGAGGATGGGCTTCGGTTGATCGCCGTCGCTTGTCGTAAGGCATCCGTCAAAATAAGTACGACCATCTCTACCGAGGACGAGGAAGACTTGGTTTTCGTTGGTTTTGTCGCCTTGTTGGATCCATTGAAGCCAGACGCTGCTGAGGCGATTCAGAAACTTGGAAGCCTTCACGTTCAGGTATTGCAATCCATTTCATCGTCGATGGCGTGGACCTGTGGAACTGATCAATGTGACCCAGGTGCGAATTCTCACTGGAGATGTTCCAGCGGTGGCTGCCAAGGTTGCCCGTGACCTTGGTCTTTTCAATCCTCTCAACATCACGGAGGTAACTGATCCACGGTCCCCAAAGGATGAAGAGGCAGGATCCAACATGCCCCCCGAATGTATTGATGAATCCAGTTTGATTGTTACGGGACCTCGGCTCGCCGCACTTGCCAAGGACTACGAGCTTCTGAACGAGACAATTGAGCGTGCGGTTATCTTCGCGAAATTATCGCCATACCAGAAACTCGACGTGGTGAAGGCTCTACGAAAGGGGGGCGGTGGTCGCGCTGTTGCATTCCTGGGAGATGGAGTCAACGATGCTTTGGCTATTCGTGGTGCTGACGTCGGAATATCCGTGGATTCGGGAACCGAGATTGCCAAAGAGGCGGCCGACGTCATTCTGCTGGAGAAGAGCCTTGGTGTCGTCGCTCGAGGTGTGGTTGAAGGCAGGATCACGTATGTCTTCAACTCGGTGGTTCAACCATGAGACTCACGTTAGTGAAAAGGCTTTTGAATACCGTCAAGTATATCAAGATGGCTTGCTCATCGAACTTTGGGAATGTCTTCTCGGTCCTGAGTACGTTCTATGGTCACAGGGGGGGTCTTAATGTGACACGTTGAACCTACAGTTGCTTCTGCTTGGTTGCCTTACGAGCCGATGTTGCCGTTGCAGTTATTGGTTCAGAACCTGCTCTATGACTTCTCTCAGGGATCGATTCCTTGGTTCGCTTTCTTTCCTCTGTTCTTTAGATAGTAAACTTATTCATGCCAGGGACAACGTTGATCCTGAGTATCTCGAATACCCTAAGACATTGAGTGCCTGGTCCATCGTTCGGTTCATGATTTGTCTAGGTCCTTTCTCCAGCCCGTTCGACATCACTACATACTGCATCAACTGGTAAGCTGAGATACCAGTTTAATCATTTTTACCTAACTTTGCTTCAAGGTTCCACTACAAGATTCGGACATCAGATTCTCCACTGGTGCCACTCGCACAGACAAATTGGTTTTTGGAAGGTTCTCTGTCACAGGTATGAAATCCAGCATGCCTCGTGCATCGCATCCTAATGGCTCTGCGAAAAGCTCTTCATCATTCAGTTCCTTCGAACCCACAAAATTCCTTTCTTCCAATCGCGAGCTTCCCTCCCTGTGGTCCTTGTGACTTTTGGGATGGCTTGTGTGTCGATGGCCATCCCGTACATCCCTAGGGTCAACTCGGCCCTACAGATGACGCCTCCTGACCGAATGTTCTACACTTTCTTGGTTGGTACGGTTCTGGGTTATGCGCTTACCGTCCACATCGTCAAGACAATCTATCTGTGGGCTTTCAAAGGCGACTGGCTTTGAGAGGAAATGGGTATTCACCACGACTCGAGATACAGAGAGTATATCGACAAACGAGATTGGATGGTTCAGTAGCGAACTTGAATCCTGGTTTAAGTTACCGACGAACTTAGATGAATTTTGCATTATTTGAACTCCAGTGTGTTTAAAATATCTTCCAGTGAATCCAAGTGCGGCCGATGATCTGGCAGGGTGAACAAGTCAGTGTGCACCCCATGGCACCCTAGCCGGAGGTATCCGCTTGAGCCTGAGAAAAGTACTACACAGCAACTTTCCCTCACGGATTTTCACCACGTACTAAAGCATATGAGATCATCCCGTGGGGCACCACGAGGACGAAGTCGACGTGTTGTTCCGAAGTCAAGCGCTCAGCTCGGAGGACTACCTAGTGTCGGACAGGGCGGACGGGGCAGCAACATCTCAAACGATCATGATCGTCACATGGAACTTATTGCCTCTGTTAGCCGTAGCAGTGGTCTTGAAAAAAATGGTGACTTGTGAGCACACTAGTGATTTCTGCTCCCGACAACGCTGAGCTGCCCAGATTGAAGGAATGCATTGTGCAGGAAGAGTTCAGAACCTTTATCGACAAGAAAGTGCGTTGCAGTTTCAGGCTGGTTCTCCGATGAGCCCACCGTGATGCCGACATACATTCGATAATGTAGCTTAGAACATTCTGGGATTTGTATGGGGCCGGTTCTCCTACTGAGTCCCAGAACGAGTTGGTGCAAAAACACAAGAGGGACAACCAGGAGAACGTATTGATATTGTTCCGTGAGTGACGTTGAGAATATCGCCCTCGCGTGGGTTGGCGTAATTAACCATGCGTGCATACACACAGGTAAATTGCGCGAGGGCCTGTTCGCGTCTGGCCGGAGGGATGACTTTACGCTGGAAGGTCAGTGAATCAGTCCGAAGTCCAAGACATGACTCGAATCTCTCAACCATTGACCTAGTCTACGAGACCTCACTTTACTTGTCGGTTGTCTTCGACTCGCCAGTGCAAATAACCTCCATCCTGTCCCGTCTTGTGCCAGATATCTATTCAGCAACCACCGCTCCACAGCCATTCCGTCTCACCACCATTCTCATTCTGCTCCTCCACCAACTCGTTATCACCTTCCCTTCCCAAAAAACTTATTTGGAACAGATCACATATCTTGTCCCAAACTTACTGGAACGTCCGTCCCCCGCGTACTTGTGGATCTCGTCATTGGCTCGAAGCTTGCGCACCTTAAACTTTGTTCAATTCGAGAGGTTATCGCACCCTGATGCATTTGAGCACCTACTTCCCTTGTCACGTCCGAGTCCATCCTTGGGGGTCAAGGCCACAACCGTGTTCCAGGATTTGCCCCGGAATGCTGTACACGCGCTAGTTTCCCGGCTCCGGTTGAAAGCACGCGACGAGGCATGGATAGTCGTTCGAAATGCGTACCGGGAACTCTCTTCGTCTGATGGGACGCAGATGTGGTTGGGGAAGCGACTATTCTTTGACAATTTTGGCTCCGAGGCGACTGTTGTGCGATTCGATGAATGGGTGCGGGAGAGGTGCCGGGATGGGCAACTTCGGCCCAGGGAAGGGTCCGAAGGCAGGTGGATGGTTTGTAAGGCAAGACGGTAGTACCACTCTTGCACCCAAGTTGCTGTCCGTCTGGCAAGACTTGCAGAAGCATGGTACCCATTTGAAACCGACGATGGATTCTTAGTTGCTATCTCATTGCATTCATATCATCAAAATCAGTCGCCGACGTGCCCACCAACACGGCTAGTTGTCGGTTTTCACACCGGGATTCCACTTCAAGTCCGACTCCACAGCTCCCATGCGACAGTAACTATCATGTTGGCATCGGCGTGGGATGCCTCATGGGTAAAACATGCTGCTTATCAGACTTAACAATACCATGATAGCAAGCTCGTATAGCCAACAAAATCTTACTTCAGGGATGTGAACACTACTACTTGCTTTGTACGCTTGGGATACACTTGTGCGGATGACATTCCAGGAAGATGGAGAAGGAGAAGGAGTCCGTAGTAACAGCTCGAGGGAAACATGCATACCAGTCATGTCGAAAACAAGACTTACGTTGGGTTCGGTGAGTGTTTCGATCAAATTCGCGTCAGTAATCCGGGTGACCTTCGCAGGTTCCTAGCCGAGGCCCACCAACCCCACCAATGGAATTCCCTCGCCATGATTCTTGTCAGCTTTAAAAAGGTATCTGGCAGCGCGCTTCCAACGTGTGCCAGTTCTATACGTTCCCATTCAACTTCACCAACTAACGATATACAGAGAAATTCGCGAGTTCTACTTGACCGCTCGTCATGTTGAATTCCGCGTCCTTACCGGCATCTCCGTTCAACGCTGATCTCACGGACTGTCTCCTAATGGCTCTGCCCGATTTCCAGAGTTTGCAGGGTTTCGTTTCATCCTCCAAGTTTATTTACTCAATCTTTCGATGTCGGCAAAACTCTATCCTTAGCGCTGTAGCGCACAATCAGTTTGGTCCCGCTTTACCACAGGCCATGCGCCTTGTCAGGTGCCTCGGCGCTACCCGTACTTCGGGATTGGCCTACGAACTTGAACGGGAAGTTGGTTTTTCTCAAGACTTCACGATAACTTCAGCGCAAGCACGCCTTTTGCAAGACCATGCTACCATCGTTCGGACACTTGAAGATATCTATAGCTGGCGGTAAGTGTATTTCGCGCTGTGGGCAGCGTCTCAGTGATCACCTATTCAAGGGAGAAGGACCCGAGGTCTAGAAGTAGCCGACTCTCAGCAGCCGAGTCGCTGAGATTCCAGCAATCGGTGTACAGTTTCTGGGTTCTTGCTGCGACGTGGGGGCCAGGAGCACTGGTAGATGAAAGGCTTGAATATAGCCGTGGCAATCATTTGCAGCTCAAAGATTCAATCGTTAAAAAACAAACAACTTTTTTGTTGAGTTTAGGAGAATTTGAACTCATGGGCGTTGACGAGATACATAGATTCCTCTTGGATCTTGCCAAATGGGCGTTTGTCAAGCACACCACACGTCCGACCCGTAAGTACCTGAATGTCGGGCCAACGTCTTCATCTAGTGATCCGTTCCCTCCAAAGCTTCACGCCTAGGATCTGGTGATAGAGACGATATTTATCTCGTCTGGAGCGGGCCAGCAGTCACGTTGGACGCCTTCAGGGGAAAATGGCCATCTTTTTGTCCTATCGATTCGCAATGGTATGGCACATGGCGAGCTATGACCCACGTTTTCTTTACAACAGAGATTACATCAATCACTGGTGGGAGAGTACTATCAACCACTCGGCAGCGCTTTGTGCTCGACGATTACTTCTTGAAAACCGTTGATTGTGTGTTCTTCAGACCATTTATTACAATGAATGTGACCTATCTACTTTTTACAGGTAGTCGGTGTCAAGGATTGCCTTCTCTCTTCAGAAGAGATTCGTTATGGGGTTTTTGCAGTAAGTTGACTTTCCAGCAGCTCGTTTATACAGAGTAACCGGACATCCTTGTAGATTGGGAGTACATGATCCTAGCTATTACTCCTTTGCGCCTGAGGAGTTGTTTGTCATTCGAGGGGAGAAGACCGTTTGAATTGCTCGTTTCTTTCAATGACGCGGTCGAATCGATACCATACCCCCGGTTTATTGAGGAGGTTTTTGATATCCGTTCAGAGCGGTATAAGGATTGGAAAAAGGACGATTGGTTATGTACTCTCTGCATGACCAAGTTGTTGTCGGACAACATTCAGGCCTGGTTCGACGAAAGGATAACGAAAGCGGACGCAACTACTACTGACTAATCGGTGAGCCATCTCATTCAACACCTTGATATTTCCGGATGAACTGAAGGAGGCGAAATTAGATCGTCCAGGGTTTGCTTGTGACCCATCCTTTAGTAGTAGTATCAGTTTAGTTCTCCGCATTCAGTTTCCTGTTTTCTGGCTGAGATGACATGACTTTTTAGCGGCAGTTCTATGCGTACGACTTCTAACTATCCTCGTCCATAGCTGGTGGTAATATATCCGCACTGATTGTCAATTGTCAATCTTCCGCTTGTAATGTAATTAGTGATCAGCTGGTATACACGCCCTCAGAGGCCTCAATCCTCAGCCTCACCAGCATGTAACAGCTTCTACGGCAAGTGTAACTAGCCTGCCGGCCTAGGAGCTGGACCCGCGATGCTGAGCAAGTCAATGAATAGTGACTTTGTTCATAATGTCGGTAAGCGCGCTCACAGCCCCTTCGAGCTTTCGAGCTTCCTCGGATGGTACCTGTTCGCCGGCTTCCTCAACTTCCCCTTCCCCCCCTTCCCCCTCTTCTTCTTCTTCTTCCTCATATGCAAATAGTTTTCCACTGCGCTGCTTCATGATTTGTCGGATGGCATCAATATCGTCTTCCGAGTCTTCATCAACATCATTCCATTGCAGTTCTAGCCTCCTCAGCTTGGGCAAGGAGGTCAATGAGTTTGCAAAGAACTTGAATGTCGACGCATTGAGGTTGTTATTCTGGAGCACCAGGGTCACCAGGGTATGGTTTGATCCCTCCGCAAGCTTTTGCAGGGGTGGTGGCACCTCATCATCACCTTCCTCTGACAATACGCAGTCCGAGAAGATGAGGGTCTCTAGGGCGGGCAATTTTGGCAGGGCATGCGCCCATGCGTTGACGGCAGCCTTGGATCCATCCTTGATGAATGTATTGTCCTGAAGATCGAGATACCGCAAATTTGGGCATTTGGATAGACCTTCAGCCAGTGCATGTATCCCATCAGTCCAGATGGCGTTCTGCGGAAGCCTGACCTCCACCAGCGTTCCATGTTCGGCGAATGCGTCTGCCCATGCAGGCGCAGATCCGTTTTCAAGCCTATTCCTGCCACAAATGACCGTCTTCAAGTTTGACGTCAAGCCCTTCTCTTTACTCAGCTCTGCTGACTTCTTCAGCCAGTTCGCGATCATTATCCCTGCCTCTGGACCCAGACCGTTGTTATTGAGCCGGAGGATCTCGAAACGGTTGTTTTCGAGAAGATTGCGTAACGGTTCAACAGAGCGAACACCGAAAGCGTTGTCGCTGAGGTTTATTTCCACGAGTGTTGTTTTGGGTTCAACGGCGTTACATAAAGCTTTGAGTGCGTCTGGAATCTCGGAGATGAGCCGACCGGTGAAGATATCGGCGAAATCTGCGACCTGACTCACGATCAGGGACCAGGAGAAAGTGAACGGTTGAGAGACAATACCATCAAGTTTTGCGTCTTCTCCAAAAACTTTGCAAACTCCTGCGCAGCTTCGATACCGATGGTGTTGCCTCCCAGATGAACCTCTTCGATTAATGTAGGGTCAAAGCCTTCGAGGAGCGGTACAACGTCCACTGCGGTGTTGAGCTTGAGACTTTGACCTCTGATGTCTAAGATTTTGGTATTTCTGGCCATTTCTGTGGGATGGAGAAGAGGGTGATAGTAGGCGACGTTAGTAGCTTGAGTCAAGTTACAAAGGCGCAAGACCCACGAATATCGATAAACCATAAGAGGAAAGCGTAGTGTTTGATTTGCAGTCACGTGCACGAAGCGAAGTCAATGCATCGCGAGAGATTTTTCTGTCTAGGCATCGTCGGGGACGACGAACTCGAGGTCGCTAGCCTAAGTCGTGCGCGGTCGTGCATACTTCTCTCAACGTACCCATTTTAACGGCTCATCATGTCACCTCATAAAACACTCAACGATCCTCTTGCGATCAATTTCTCAAAACAGACACGAGCATTGCTCGCCATCTTGCCTCCGGACTCCACTCATTCGAGTCAGATATCACTTGCATCATCACCCAAAGCTCTACTGTCAACGTTGTCGCGACTACTAGCGGTTCCCGCTCTCACCGTGCCAATATCAGATATTTTTCGACCCTTGTTGGTCGACCTGTGCGCAAGATGGTTGCATGACCAAGAGGACCTCGAAGATAGATTCGCTGCTTTCTGCATGTTGATAGAAAACCACGAGGAACTTTTTCCGTGAGTCCTCGCCCTCTTTGATTTCTACTTCCGGGTTCTGAACTGTCGGATAGAATTTTGTATGCATTCTTGCGTCGGCCATGCTTCTCGCAAGGTCCGTTGAGTTTTGTCGAAGAGAGTTCATCGATTGGCATGTTGGACGCAATACGTCTACATCACCTGCTTCTTGCTTACTATCGCTTGCTTCGAGCCAACCGCTTACTTCCCAGCGACCTCCTATGGCCCATATCACATTTATCAACTCTCTTCACTACACCTCACCCCGATTCTGCAGTTAAGTACTTGGCAATCAGATGTTATTCGCTACACACGGGCATGGCCGAAGTGGAGCGCGTCCAATTAGAGACTCAAGTTCTTGGTGAGCTCGGTGTGGTTGAGTGTCCATTCTCGTATGGGCAAAATATTGACGGGAGTCGAATTACCATCGATGGATGGTTAATGCCCGTGCTGGAACTTCAACGAATCCATCGGGGTCGCAATTCTATCGCTGCCGGCTCCGACTTCGATTCGTTTGAAGGTGACAGAACTCAACCCTTAACCAATAGTGATTTATCGTAAGGCTTTCGGTCCCGAGATATTCTCACCTCATTCTAAACCCTCTTTGTCAGCCCATGGATTGCCAATATTCATGGCATACTTATGCTCAAATCTTCCCCCTTCCCTCCTTCCTCCGTAGAGGTCGTCACAACGCCTTCAGCAATCAAAGCGTTGCGACAGCTGGCAATTTTTACCTCCCTCCGATTACCTACTCTCATTACTTCCCCCCCTTCGTCTGGAAAGTCACTTTTCCTCTCGCGGCTTGCCTCTGTGGTATACCCTGAGGCAAACGACCAGATTGTCACTGTTCATCTTGCCGACACATCACTTGACCCTCGTTCACTTCTCGGATCCTACGTTACCTCTCCGACACAACTTGGAACGTTCGAATGGAAAGACGGTGTGCTTGTTCGCGCTATGAGAGAAGGGAAATGGTTACTCCTCAAGGATATTGATCGCGCAAGTATGGAAGTATTGGGACTTATTAAGCCCCTTACCGAGTCTCTGGCCCCCGGCACATGGATCGGCAGTCGTGCGAGCATAGATGTTCCCAATAGAGGCAGGGTGAGGGCCTCGGAGCGCTTTGCTATCTTTGCGACGCGTTCAGTAGTCCCATCGGCGAGCGGAAGCTTTCCGGGCCCAATCTTCTATGGGGCCCACAAGTTCCAGGAGCTCGTAGTCGACGCGCCATCATCAGACGAAATCAAGATGATCATTAAATCGCGGTTCCCTACGTTAGGGGAACCGCTTGCACAGGCGATCATACAATTCTGGGCCGGTATCCAGAGACTAGGGACAATGGCCTCGAGTCGGTCTGTTGGCTTGAGGGAGCTTGAAAAATATTGCCGTCGAGTGGAGACACTCGTCCCGTCATCCCATAGTTCCATGCTTGCGGAAATCTCCAATCAAGACGTCACTTCTGTTGCTACACTCTTCCCAAATCTCGCTTTTCGGGAGGAACTTTTCCTTGAAGCCAGGGATGTCTTCTTCGGTGCAGGCGCCCTTACAGCCTCAGCTCAAGCTCACTCCGATCGCATCGCAGCTCTTGTTGCTGATCATATCGGCCTAGACCTTGAACGTCGTCTGTGGGCGCTCAGTGGGCGAGTTCCCGCCTTCGAGGAGGAGAGAGATGGAAATGGTGATATCATTGCTGTTGGTATTGGCCGCGTACGTCTCCCTGCTCGACCTCCGAAGCCGATGTTTCTCATTGCACCAACTCGTCCCTTCGCGCTGCATAAACCTGCAGTGCGCCTTCTTTCACGAATTGCCACTGCCATATCCCTTTGTGAACCTGTACTCTTAACCGGAGAGACTGGAACTGGCAAGACTAGTGCCATCACTCACCTTGCTTCTTTGCTCCGCCGCCCCCTGATTTCGCTCAATCTCTCTCATCAAACGGAATCCTCAGACCTACTTGGTGGCTTTAAACCAGTTGATGCCCGTGTTCCTGCTTCGGAGCTTCATGCAGAGTTTTTGGAGCTTTTTGGAAACACCTTCAGTCGGAAGAAGAACATCAAGTTTGAGGAATCTGTCAGGAAAGCAGTCCAGGAGAGCAAATGGAGGAGAGCAGTGGTTCTTTGGAGAGAGTCAGTGCGGCTTGCCAAGGAACGGATCGAGTCAAAATTCAATGAAGACGCACAGTGAGTGTCGAACCTCAAACAATATTGGCTTCTAGTAAATTTCTCAGGGAGCCCCCTCTGGCCTCCACGGAAGCGTCTGGGCCGAGGAAACGGAGAAAAGTCGATCAAACGCTGCTTCGACGGTCTGCAGAGGCTTGGGACAAGTTCCAACGTGACATTGACGAGTTTGACATGCAACATGTTCAAGGACAGGGCAAATTTGCCTTCAACTTTGTGGAGGGCCCTCTCGTCAAGGCTCTCCGCTCCGGCGATTGGTGTGTCTGCTTATGTTGATCATTCATCAAACTTCTCTCTGACCTGTCATCAGGATACTTCTGGACGAAATCAACCTGGCGGGTTCGGAAACGCTCGAATGTATCACTGGGCTCCTTAGTGGCCCAACGGCGTCCATTACCTTGACTGAGAAAGGCTCGTTGGAAGCAATTCCCCGCCATTCTGATTTCCGTCTCTTCGCTTGCATGAATCCCGCGACAGACGTCGGGAAAAAGGACCTCCCACCCAACATCAGAGCACGGTTCACCGAGATTGACGTTCCCCCGCCGGATGCTGATCGCGAAACTCTTCTTAGTATCATTCACCAATACATTGGCCACTGCGCAGTTGGAGATAAAGCTGCAATCATGAATGTCGCCGACTTCTATACCGCTCTTAGACAACTAGCGGAGGATCGCCGGTTGGCTGACGGATCAAATCATCGTCCTCACTACAGCATGCGGACGCTTACCCGTGCTCTTACGTTTGCGGCCGACATCTCGCCAATGTACGGCCTGCGACGAGCATTATGGGAAGGTTGCCTAATGGCATTTACCATGGTGCTTGATGGGTCCAGTGCGGATATTACCGCGAGTCTTGCACACAAGTACATCCTTTCCGGAGTCCGTAATCCCAAATCCTTGTTGACGAAGGAGCCTTCCCATCCTATTTCTCGCTCTGCCGATGAATTCGTCAAGTTTGGCCCATTTTACCTGGAGAAGGGCACACTGCACATCGATCCAGCGGAGGACTACATCATGACTCCCTCGGTGGAAAAGAAGCTGATTGACCTTGCCCGCATCGTCCTCACTCGTCGGTTTCCGGTGCTTATTGAGGGCCCGACATCCAGTGGAAAAACCAGTGCGGTGGAGTACCTCGCCCGCCGAACTGGTCATCAATTCATCCGTATCAATAACCACGAACACACCGATATCCAGGAATATATTGGGTCTTACGTTTCCGATTCGGCCACCGGGAAGTTGGTATTCAAGGATGGTCTGCTTGTCCATGCTCTCAGATGCGGTCATTGGATCGTGTTGGATGAGTTGAACCTCGCACCAACGGACGTCCTTGAAGCCCTGAATCGACTACTAGATGACAATCGCGAATTGGTCATTCCGGAAACTCACGAAGTTGTCCGGCCTCATCCTCACTTCATGCTTTTCGCCACTCAGAATCCGCCGGGCTTGTACGCTGGTCGAAAAGTTTTGTCGCGCGCCTTCCGTAATCGTTTCCTCGAAATTCACTTCCAAGATGTGCCGCAGGCAGAGCTGGAATCCATCCTGTGTCAACGATGTCGAATTGCTCCCTCTTTTGGACAAAGGATTGTCAGCGTCTTCCGAGAGTTGCAGAAGCGCCGACAGACTGGGCGTGTTTTCGAAAGTAAACAGGGTTTTGCCACCCTTCGAGACCTGTTCAGGTGGGCTGGCAGAGACGCTATAGGCTACCAGGAACTTGCAGAAAACGGTTACATGCTTCTCGCAGAACGAGCTCGGCGCATTGAAGACAAACTTGTGGTCAAGGAAGTTATAGAGAGTGTTATGAAGGTTCGGATCGACGAGAAATCGTTGTACCATTTACATGGCCCTGAAGTCGAAGCATACATCGGATGCCCCATACCTTCATCCCCACAAGTTGTCTGGACTCACGCTATGCGACGGTTATTCGTCCTGGTGTCTAGGGCTTTGAGGTTCAACGAGCCGGTTTTACTGGTGGGAGAGACTGGTTCAGGCAAGACATCTGTTTGCCAATTGTATGCCGGAGTCGTGTCCAAGCACCTGCACACACTCAGCTGTCATCAAAATACGGAAACGGCAGACCTAATCGGTGGCTTGCGACCAGTGCGCAGTCGTGGATTGGCTTCTTCAGATGTTTGTCGTGATACATTGTCTCTCCTCGCTCGCGCTGGTATCGTCGGCGCACCCACGGATACTCAGGGAATACTTGACCAGATTTCCGTGCTATTGAAGACGGATCTCGACCCCTCACTAGAGGCCGCTCTCCGGGACTCACAGAAGAACCTTCTCGTGTCTGAGTCCCTATTTGAATGGCATGATGGTCCTCTTATCCGAGCCATGTGGGGCGGCGACGTCTTCCTGCTTGATGAGATATCGTTGGCCGATGACTCGGTGCTTGAGAGGCTTAACAGCGTACTTGAGCCGGACCGGACCATCGTACTTGCTGAGCGAGGGGGTACAGACGGAGAATATCCTGCTGTGCGCGCTGCCGATCCCTTCAAGCTTCTCGCGACGATGAATCCGGGGGGTGATTACGGGAAGAAGGAGCTATCTCCTGCCCTTCGGAATCGTTTCACGGAGATTTGGGTGCCCCCAGTTGACGACCCATCTGACCTTGGGATGATTGTCGAGAGTTCCTGGGCCCATGACGCGTTGAAAGTCTTCACTCTGCCACTTTTGCGGTTTACCGACTGGATGCGTGAGAGAGTTGGCGACCGTTCTATTTGTTCGTTACGGGACATGCTGGTGAGTAACCTTGAAAGACACCTCACTACGTTCCTTCTCACTCCTTTCTAGGCCTGGGCTGCATTCTCGAATGCTGTATTTACTCCTGATGGAGAGAATACGATGCCAGCAAGCGAGATATTTGTACGTCGCCGAGCTTTTTTACCGGTTCGAGAGTTCATTCGTAGTCCAGCACCATGGAGCCCACATGACCTTTCTGGACGGATTGGGTTCCTTGCCACAAATGGCGACATGTTCGCCACAGACCCTGCAACAAATCAAGGATGAGACGATTCGCAAGTTGCGCCAACTTGTCCCGTTTGATGCGCGTGATACGTCCCCTCACCCCCATGACCCGTCTACCTTCATTCGATTTGGCCCTTTCACACTCCCCAAGGGACCAGCAAGCACAATGATGCACAGCTTCAATCTTCAAGCGCCGACTGCTTACGAGAATGCTCTGCGAGTGGTCAGGGCCTGTCAAGTCCGCAAACCGATCCTCTTGGAGGGGAGCCCCGGGGTTGGCAAAACGTCCCTCATCGCTGCCTTGGCAAAGATCGCCGGTTACCACCTGTGTCGTATTAATCTTTCAGACCAGACCGATCTGATAGACTTGTTCGGCTCTGACTTACCTGTCGAAAATGGTGCGCCAGGAGAGTTCGCCTGGAAAGACGCAGAATTCCTACAAGCCCTGCAGCAGGGCCATTGGGTCCTTCTCGACGAGATGAATCTTGCCCCTCAGGCGGTCCTCGAAGGCTTGAATGCGGTACTGGACCATCGAGGCACGGTTTACATACCTGAGCTGGGACGCAGCTTTACTCGACACCCCTCGTTTCGAGTATTTGCGGCTCAAAATCCGTTGCACCAAGGCGGTGGCAGGAAAGGCCTCCCAAAATCTTTCCTTGATCGCTTCACGAAAGTTTATGTTGAGGAGCTTACTCCCGACGATATGCTAGTTGTCTGTCGGGAACAGTACAGGGGGTGTGACGAACGTGTCCTCCGTGCCATGATCGTGTTCAATGCTCGCTTGAATCATGAAGTTGTCTACAAACGCGCCTTTGGTCGGGAGGGGAGTCCTTGGGAATTCAATCTCCGGGACATCCTTCGATGGGGCGAACTTTTACGGTCATCTGGCATAACTAACTATCCCCGACACTTGATCCGTATCGTCTACTTGAGCAGGTTCAGGAATTTACAAGATCGCGCATACGCCCAAGCCATATTCGATGAGGTTTTCTCGACCTCAGATTCACCGAGCATTCCCAATCCATGCCCGGTCATCTCAAGCTCGCATCTACAATTTGGTTACTACAACACCAGGAGGCACAATGTGACTTTGTCTCACAGGACCTCTGACGTCCTACAGGCACATCTTACAGCGATTGAAGCTATTGGTGCATGTCTCTCGAGATCCTGGCTAGTTGTCGTGACTGGCTCTCGCAACAGTGGTAAAACGAACTTGATAAGAACCCTTGCTAATCTTTCAGGCAACTATCTTGATGAAGTCCACATCTCCAAGGCAACCGACACAACAGATATCTTGGGTGGCTTCGAACAAGCCGACCATTCAGGAAGAATCATAGCTGTCGCAGAGGAGGCAGTCCAGCTCACCGAGACGTTCGCGCGTTCTACATGCGGGGTCACTTCAAAATATCAATACCGAGCAGTCGTACAGCGCGAATTGTTATCTGATCAGAGAACATCCGCATCGGTTTTACAAGCCGTCTCTGGGCTTTTGGCGGAATTATCAATGATTGACATTGATGACTCCTCTCTTGATGCAGCTCGGCGAGATTTGGATTTTAGAGTCCGTGATTTGACTCAATTCAGGTCTACGAGGGGTCGTTTCGAGTGGATTGATGGTCCATTAATACGGGCGATGAAGAATGGCCACTGGCTTGTGCTCGATGGCGCGAATATGTGTAATCCTTCTGTCCTCGATCGACTCAACTCCCTCTGTGAACCGAACGGTGACTTGGTGCTCACTGAACGGGGCTTCGTCAATGGCAAGGTACAGATATTGACACCGCATCCGAACTTCCGCCTGCTCATGACCGTGGACCCTCAATATGGCGAACTGTCCCGGGCGATGCGCAATCGCAGTGTGGAAATTTTTCTGTTGGCTTGCTTCACCGAAGAGGACCGGTCCCGCGTGCTCGCGCATTCTCGTCTCCCTGTTGACTCGACGACGACTTGTTATGTATCCCACGAACAAGCACGCCGAGGTATCCTCTCGGCGTGTTCGCATGACTCATCTCAGCTATTGCCATCCATTGGTATTGACCACGATTCAAGTTTGTCCTCCCTGGTCGTCCATGCGCCGATCATGAACGTTTCCGATCTTCGAATGTCACGCGCGCTCGTCTATTTCGCTGTCAGGTCATTCCCCCCACCTCTACACTGTATCTTCAAGCGTTATCTTGTGGCTTCGTCACCCAACGGGCTCCTATGCTCTGTGCTCGTAGACCCCGCTTTCAGCGAGGTCTCTAAAACACTTGCTTCAAGGGTGAAGAGAGTATCTCAGATCGTTCCGTGCCCACTCGACATTGTGTTGGTCAGTGTTCATATGACATGCGGATCCGCCGTTCCACACTGATGTACTCAATTTGCTTGAATATATAGCCAATGGATGATTTTATGGTTTATCCACCGTGTCCATGCTGTACAGAACGGGCGGAGTACTGCTCGCACCATGCGTTGAAACTCGAAATTCTGCATCTTTTCGCTGCCCTCCTCCTTGATAGGAGTGACGACGCTAGGTGGGACCAGTCAAGTAGCTCGCCCGGCAGTGCGCTGGCTAAATGTTCATCGAATCTGATGGAGGCATTGCAATCGGTACTGGCGGAGGTACGAGCAGTTGCCCAAAAGTTACTCGAACAGTTACTCTCCGGCTTATCTGGCTCTCAATCCGTGAGCATTTCGTCCCAATGGGTGAATCATCTTATAATGTTAGTTGCAGGATTATGGTACATCTGCAAATCTTCTCACCATTTCGAGAAAACTTCGTCAGGTTCTCGCTCAGAAAGACTTTGATTACTCCTGCGTTCAAGTTCTATCGAAGCTGATCTCAGAAGCACTTGACAAACATTCTCCCGCATACAAACGTCTTGCTCATGCATCTGCTGTTCTTGAGAACACTATCTCTCCGTCGTCCGGTCTTGGATTGGTGGACATGTGGTCGCAACTACGTGTAGTTAGACCCACGGAGATTACTTCGGTAGACATCAGGTTATTAGCTTGCTTGCCTATGGAAGTTTCAGAACCAGGTATGCTAGGTCTTTCGAGGGGTCACCCATACCTTGACTGATTTATCTAGTGTCACGTCGAGAGCAGTTGGAAATCCTTGCTGTTGCGACTTTGCCGACGTATTTAAAGGCAGACAAGACTGAGCGACTAGAACATATATCTGGCCAAGTCAAAGACGTAAGAAGGCATTCACATTGTCCTCTGCGATATTTTGATTTTCTACCGTAGTGGGTATCCAAGGTCCCTAGGAAAAATAAGGATCTTTACGGGACCTGCAATCCTGTTTCCCTTCTGGTCGAGTTACAGGTTCTTTGCGATCTTCATACGGAAAACAAAGATGTAAGTCCGCTGCGTAACAGGCATGTATAGAACAGACTGGTAAAACGGCAACGTGCAGGTGATTATACAGATGCTCCAGCGGCTCACTCGAATGGCTCTTGAGGAGCCGAACGAAGATCTGCGGCGATTTGCATCATACCAACATGTGATATGGAATCATGATGCGGACTGTCACAGTGCGTCGCGAACTTATTGCTATTCACATTTGTTCTTCATGACATGGATTCAGTTTCCCCCAGTATTATCGCTACGGTAGAGACCCAATGGCTTGAAGCCTTATGGCATACAGAATCAGGAGAAGCGGTATGTAGCAAGAATCGGAGTTGCACTCCTCAGGGACCCACCTGTTTTCAGGATTTCAGTGGACCACATATAATCTTCCGCCCAACTCACCTTCTCAGTGCCTTTGAAAAGAGGTATGACCTTGTATTCTGTATGCTTACCTTTTTTCACTCTTCCCACAGTCAAATTGTCGGAGTCTCGTTGGCGTCGCTCGAGGAACACGGGGAGTTGGTCAAGCGTCATATCGGACTAACTGTGCTGCAGTGTTTCACGAATACTTCGCGGCTTCAGCAGCTCACTGCATTATTCAATCAAAGCGTAGTTTTGGTGAGTAAGAGTGGTAGTTCGCACGTAATACAGGCTTATCGCTCACTAAGGTCGCCTCTTGCTTTGCGACATCATTTGATGAAACCACTCTCCATCATATGCGCACGAGTCTCTCAAGAGACACCATAGAAGCGTCAAAGACTATTGATCTTTTGGGACGGACAAATCACGAACCACTGCGAAAGGCCACTCAACATTTGACTACTGCGTTACAATACAATGTGGACGTGCTCCCATCGTCGGAGACCGCAGTATCTCATCTCGGACGGTGTTGGATCGCGTTGAGCAGAGTCGTTCTTGACCTTTTTGTTCCCAATATACCCATCGATCCCGCCGCAATGATCCGCCACGCGACCGTTTACGCTCAGGACCAAGCAGCGTTCCTGACGCAGCAAATCGCATTTCACGTCCAGCTGGAGCTCCGAACAGCAGCCAATAAAACAAACGATACCATTACTTACCTTGAAGCTTGCGCTAAAGAATTGTTAAACACTCCTCATGCGTCGGCGAATGTTCCAACTCGGGACAACCTAACAAATCTACACACCTATTGGCTAGAGGTGTCACAATTCATCAGCCAAGTGATCCATCATTCCAAAATCGACGACCTGGCGCGTGTTCTGGAATCAGGAGATGCTTCTGCCTTCGATCGTGAGGTGGTTGTCCAGGAGTCTATCTCAGGCTTTTGTCAGCGCATAGAAACTCTTTACACTGAGTTCGACGACATCACTTGCATTCTCCGTTTGGCATTTGCGGAACTTCGGTTGGGTCTCCACCTCATGCGCTGTGCTTCCCAGCAATCCTCTTTGCAGAAGGACACCACGGAACTGGTGACCAGCCTGGCTACATTCCCCTCCACACGCAGCGTACGGCTATTACAAGACCTACCTGTCCCCAGTGCAAGTCTCCCTCCCGCCGAGCTCGCCATATTAACGGTCGCCGCGGCAGTCCATTGTACCCAATTTCCGTCAACACCAATGACGGTCAGGACTGCCTATGAACAAGCTTACCGCCTCTGGTCGATAGATCGAGCCCGTGACAATAAAAGAGAGCAGGAACTTAGCTCTTTATATCGCACAAATACGATGACCCATGACGTTTCGACGGAGGCCGAAGCTGAGGAAAGGGAGTTCCTGGAGCTATTTCCCACTTTTGAGGATGCTCTTCACCCTTCGGAGATTTTAGATGGACAGGTCAACGACAAGCCAGCACGTCATCTGACTCCGGATCGGCAACGCCAATTGCTTGCACTTCATTTGGAACTCATGGATGACACGGCCAACCTGGCCAAAATAAGTCATACTACAAGCAAGTTCAATGCTCTACGACAGACCTTTCTGCGATCATGGATCGGTGCCCATCCGTTGTCATTGCCAGATTCGCTGGACAAACAGTCATTAAATCTCCAGCTCTCTGTTCTTCATGGTCACCTTACAGAGATATACGACGTATCTACTTCCTCTTCGAAGTCCTTCAACTTCTACGCCGATGCAAATATACCAGAGGCCAGGAAAGTGTCAAGCGTGATCCAATCCCTTCGCGCTCGGCTTATTGCAATCCTCCGAGATTGGCCGGATCAGATGGTACTCCAACATCTCATTGATCGCTGTGACGTCATATTGGCGTTCGATTTTGCTACTCCTACTGCCAAGTTTTTGTCAGCCCTGGAACAATTGCTGATGCAGACGGAAGACTGGGAGATGTATGCAAACCGTGACAATAGCCTCAAGGAGCATCAACATCAACTGACCACTCTCATTGTCGAGTGGAGAAGATTGGAATTGTCGTGTTGGAAGAGTTTGCTGGAATCCCAGAGCCAGTCATTCATTGATGATGTGGCAGAATTTTGGTTCCGTCTATATGAAGTCTTGATACGAGGACCGTTGAATGCTGTGGAGGAAAGTGCAACTGGCGATGCTGGCAGCCTACATGAATACCTCAGACAACTCCCACCGCTACTGGACGAGTTCATTCAATCCAGCTCACTCGGTCAATCCCAAGTCCGTCTAGACCTTCTCCGCAGTTTCGGGGGCTTCATCCACTATATAGCACCTCGAGAATCTCATATCCATCAAGAAGCTCTGCTCCAAGTCGGTCGTATCGTCCACTCCTCCTGGCGGTACTTTCATCTTTTCGTCCCCCAGCTCTCTACCTTATTGAGGGACCAAAGACGGGCGCTGGAGAAAGAAGTTGAAGCATTCGTCAAGCTTGCCAGCTGGAAAGATGTTAACGTCCAAGCCTTGAAACAAAGTGCTCAAAGGACGCATCATCAGCTATACAAGATCATCCGCAAGTTCCGCGATGTTCTAAGACAACCTGTCCTGGACAAAATGAATCCACTATTTGCTGGAGACGCCGAGGGTCACCATCAGGCAGAGCGGGCTATCTTCCTAACTTCGCCTCCACTCCCATTCGTCACCGCCTCCATGGACGTTGCCTCGAGTTCGACTTCCATACCTGCTCACCTCGGGAATATCCACCAGACCTTCAGCAGGTTCAATGGCTTCATAAGCAATACAATCCGCCAATTCCTCTTCAAGTATACCGCCGAAGATGTAGAACAACTTTCTTTGGATATTATTTTGACAGCCAGAAACCTCGCAAGTCATACGATCCCTCCGGATCTAACCAAAGAAAGGCGAGAGAAGCATAGGAAGAACCTACTTCTCCGTAAAAGAAAGGCTTGGAGCGATCTCCTCAAAGAGCTCAAGCGCGGTGGCTTGTCCCACAACGTCAGACCCGAAATTCTCAACAAACTGAGGGACGAATGCTGGATCCGAAACCAGCCTTTGATGCCCGCGATGAGTGCAATGACATCTGCGGAGAAAACGGAACACTACTTTGACCGCCTACGTGGATGTCTTCCTGCGCTCAGGAAGGTACTTTCGGATCACCACTCAGACTTGGGGACACGCGACCTCTCTCGAGGCATCTCTGTGGTGGAATCAGGGTACTCTTTGGCACTCGAGGGTAGATCAGGGTACGCATCGAGATCTATCATGATCCTGAGGATGCGTTTTGATCAGTGTTCATCATAACATCTAGGTTGTCCCAAGCTCTTTCTGATTACATGGCACTTCGCCAGAAAGCGGGCCGGCTCCAAGTTCTCTCGGAACATTCGGAAACGATCATCATTGACACATGTGACAAAATTGAACCAATGTACCACGCACTGGGTCATTCCGTTCGCGCACTGGAGGAGCTGGCTGAGGGCATGAGTGTTTTCTCTGAAATAGAGAGGAGCATTAGTTCCGTCCCCGATCTCATTGGGAGGTGTCAAACCCTTGCTGCTTCAGCCTCTATGTGGCGAGACCGTGTGTCCAAGGTGCTACAATCCTGTCAACTCATCATGCCATCCATACTCCTTCGAGGTACGTTTCCAACATCGCGATTAGGAAATAGAGTGATGAATCAGACCATTTCTAGATGATTACGATGCCATCGTAGACGCTGCAAGATACCTAAGCGAGCTTCCAGGACAACTCGAAGAGATGTCAACAATCTGTCCTCAGCTGATATATATCCTCCAACCCACCCGGGAATGGATCTGCGAACAAGGCAGTTTCTCGTTCTCCCAGTCAATTCAGCCTTTACCGGAGGGCGGTGCTGTCGGAAATGTTGACACCGTCATCGACGCGCTCCTCATCACTGTCCAGTCCATGCTCCGCCAATGTTCCGAGTCGGCTCCGCCCCCCGGACCAACCCCCGAATCCGAAGAGGCCAAGGACAATTACATTCGACTTGGTGTTCAGACAACATCACTGTTCACGGCCCTCCTCGACCTTGCTACACTGCGGGACCAACTAAGCAGCGCTAGTGCACATCTGTCATCTCTCCCGCATGCTTCGCGCCAGGGAGTGTTGAGGAGACTGATGCCCTTCTTATCATGTTTCTTGTCCTTTGCAGGCGAGCTGCTCGAAAGTCTGGCGAGGTGGACCCGCGCACTTTTCAAGTTGGATTACGTCGTGTGCTCCGTCGTACACACCCTCGGGACGCAAGGGTTCTGTATCCCCCCCGAAACGGAAGAGGGTGAGGCCGCTGGCGATGAAAGGCATGCGACAGAACTCGGAGGAACGGGTTTGGGTGAAGGGACTGGGAACGAAAATGTGAGCAAGGAAATCGAGGACGAGAGTCAGGTGGAGGGGCTCCGAGGTGAAGACGACGGTGACGGGGAGATTCAGAGAGAGAGGGGCAAAGACGAGGAAGAAACGATTGAGATGAGCGAGGATTTTGGAGGTGAGATGGAGGATGTGCCCGAGACTGAAGAAAGTGACGAGAATGAGGAAGAGGGGGAGGAAGGGGAGGAAGGGCCAGATGAGCAGCTGGGTAAGGTGGACAAGTCGGATCCCGCCGCGGTAGACGAAAAGCTGTGGGGAGATAAGGGTGGGGATGATGATAGAAAGGGTGACGACGAGCTGCAGAACGACAGGCCGCAGGAGGATCAGCGGAAGGACTCGGACGTCGTGGCGAAGGAGAGAAAGCAAGGCAAAGAAAAGAACGATCCAAAGAAAGCAGAAGACGCGAAAGAGGAGGGGCAACGGGACGAAAGAGATGGGGAGGAAGAGGTTGATGTAGGCGACGAGAATCCACCGGAGATGGAATCCCCCAATGCCTCTGGTGCCCCGATGGACCAACATATTCCAGATGCCGATACCCTTGACCTCCCCGACGACATGCACCTTGACGAAGATCAGGACAAGCAGGACGACCAAGGAGATGACCTAGGAATGGAAGACATCAGCGACGAGGAACACGTATCGGATGATCAGATGGGCGAAGATGTGGGCGAGGAACGAGAAAGAGACCACACTCCCGACGACGATTCAACGTCTGGCGAGCCTCAGGATGCTGATCAGCAACCGCCTCGAGCTGTCGATGGTAGCAACGTGGACGAGGAAAAAGACAATCCTGACGAAGAGGGGAGCGAAAACAACGCTGTCGCTCAGCCCGATCTCGCTGCTGGTGATGCTGATGCCGGGATGTCCGAGAACGAACCGCAATCCAGTAGCAATGCCCAACAGGGGCAACAAGGTTCTGCTTCCACCCAAGTTGAAATGGACATGGATGGGGGTGAGAGTTCCAGAGAACCTGAGCACAGGAAACAGCAGTATGTCTTCCACGTTGCTTGACCAATTGATCACTTAGCCAAGACCATTCTAGGTCCAGTGACGCTCTTGAAAAGCAACTTATGCCTCCCTCGGCATCCGACACTCAACCTCAGCCTTTAGACCCTAGTTCCACTGCTCAAGGCACGCAGCGTGGTCCCACCTACGCTCATCAGCCTCCTCCTGCTTCATCTCCTAACCCTCTGCGATCCCTCGGGGATGCACTCAAAGAAGTCCAACAACGCCTCGATGAGATCTTTGGACCAGCCGACCAGCCGCAGCCCTTACCAGTTCCCCAACATGGAGACGCAGAGCAGGTCGAATATGCCCACCAGGAAGACGCGCCGGAGGACGATGACATGCAAGCACTCGGTCTCGCGGGTGAGGAGCAGGTTGCGAAATTGAGAGAACTCAAGTTAGTTGATGAGGGAAACAACAAGACAGATACCGATGCCATGGATATCGACGAGTTCAATGCTTTGGACGGAAAACAGGATTTGAAGGAGGCGAAAGACGTCGCGATGGAGAGGTTGGAAGCCGAGAAAACGGCTGAGCGTCCCGCTCCCGACATCGAGGGTGCCGTTGTCCACACGGAACGAGATAGCGGCGTCACCAATGTCCAATCCCATCTTCTTCCTGATCCTTCCGCACCCAAAGCCGAGGATGATATGGAACCGGAACCAGAGACGCCCTCCTCCGAGCTCGTTCTCAGTGCCTTGACGAATCATGCTTCAAACCCCACCCCCGACTCTGCCTCGCATCTCTGGACCCTTTATACGACATTGACTGCACCCCTCTCTCTGGCTCTCTGTGAATCCCTCCGCCTCATCTTAGCTCCTACTCTTGCAACGCGCTTAAGAGGAGACTTCCGGAGCGGTAAAAGACTAAACATGAGGAGAGTCGTGGGATGGGTGGCGAGCGAGTACACCAAGGACAGAATCTGGATGCGGAGAGTCAAACCCAGCGGGCGGGAGTATCAGGTCCTCTTGGCCGTCGATGACTCTGCGTCCATGCGCAACGGGGATGGCTCTAGCTCGAGCGGTGGTGGCACGGTCCATCTGGCATACCAAACGGTCGTGTTGGTCGTTCAAGCGCTCGGAAAACTCGAGGTAGGTGAAGTGGGCGTGGCGAGGTTTGGAGAAGGGTGGGAGCTCATCCGTGGATTCGGCTCGGATTCCGTGACGGGGGGCGCGAAAGACTGGGGATCCTCGCCGACCGAAGGGGGCCGTGTCCTGAACGCGTTCACGTTCTCACAACCACGCACGGACGTCGCCTCGTTCCTCGAAGGCTCTCTGTCCGTGCTCGAAACCGCACGCGAGCATTCGGGCAGCACAAGCGGGAGGGAGCTCTGGCAACTCGAGATCATCATTTCGGACGGTATCTGTCAGGATCATGAGAGGTTGAGGCGGATATTGAGGAAGGCGAGAGGGATGAGAGTGTTGGTGGTTTTCATCGTCATCGATGCGCTCAACAATACGCCTTCCACTTCGAATCCATCCGGCACTGCTACCACTTCTTCCACGTCGGGCGAGAATCAATCTTCCATCCTGACACTTTCCCAAGTCTCCTACAAGCCTTCACCCACTACCGGCCAGATGGAACTCACGATGGAACGTTACTTGGACTCTTTCCCTTTCGAGTACTATGTCGTGCTCCGAGACGTGGAGGCATTACCAAGGGTCTTGGCAGACACGCTAAGGGAGTTTTTCGAAAGAGTAAACGAGGAATAGATAATGAGAATGACTATTTATGTACATGCTTCAAGTCACCTGTATTCATTCAGTTAGAATTCAAGCGAAACATTAGTTCTGTGTGCTAGACGGTCTTGTATTCCATATTCTGGTTCCATCTACTGGGCCATTCACCCAGGAAGCGCGGCAAACGCATTACAGATCAACGTACTTGTCCCAAAAGCCAGCTGTCCCGTTGGTTGGCGCTGCCCAAGCTTCGATGTCAAGTAATCGCATGATGAGGTTATAAAGCTCGACATTTGCGAACCCAGGTATGATATAGGTACCGTCAGTTACGGAGTGCCAAGCAGACGGTTGGGTATCGGGTGAGTAGAGCTTGGCACCATGCGAGAAGGGACCATGGGCGACGAATATCGCTCGCATGGAAGGCTCTTCGTTGTCGTAGCCGTGGTTCTTGTTGAACAAGTAAGATCAACGCATGAGTTGATGGAGAAGGTGGCTTACACCAATGGACATCCCCTCTTCACCCATCTTCTTGCTTGTCAGGGCATACCCGAGCATTGGGACAACCCAAACAGGGGCGATCCGCTCGTTTGCAGAAAAGTGGTAGTGTGGGGGCATGGGTGTTGCTTCCTCAAGGTACCCTATACAAGAATAATTCATATCTTTCAGGTCTGAAGGGATCATGGCACAGGTGCATACCGCCAGCGTACGAATCTGTCGTATAAACTTGGAACTTGCCGTTGAATTTTGGATCGTTGGATGCACGAATGAGCTTCTCCAAAACAACACGTTCGTCCGTTCCTTCCGAGAAGCGAAGTCCAAAAGAGGGCCATCCATCATGGTACGTGACATTGCTCCATGTTTTACCTGTGCAGTTAAAGAATCAGCCAATCATCGGGGATCGGGAAAAGACATGCATGATTTCCTTGGAGAGGAAGAAACATACCAAGTATGTCGTCTCCATCTAGGTAAATCCACTCGACCTCACTGGTATCGCCCATTCCATGGTCACTGACAAAGATCACATCTACTATTTGAGAAAGGTTACGTGAAAGGAGCGAATTATGGAGGTCGCGGGCGAAAACATCGATCTTCGCAAGTGTTTCCTGCGAACGTGATGATTGAGACACGACAACATGTGGAGGTATGAACATCGCTGATAAACTCACGTTCACAAGCGCAGACATAGGCCCAGTCGCATGCCCAGCTTGATCCAACGACGGTTCATATGCTATCCTCCGATGAGCAACGGCTACGTTCCACTACCAGGACCACTTACTCAGAATGAGCTCTGGTCTCTTCTCTACATCTCCAATGTCCACCCACTCCAGTATCTGATCTAACTTTTCCTGAAGGGGAACCTTATCACGCCAAGGAACGAAATAAGTTGGAGAGGCTCCTGAGAGCGTGGCGGCTGGGCCTGGCCTATGATGCGCGAGGATCATACTTCCACATGTGAGAGCATACACAAAGAGAGAAACGCACCACATTTGATTCGCAGTAACAAGACCCGCACGTTCAGCCGTCCCCCATAACTATCTCAGTGGTTGGTGAACAAAGCTACCTGTGAAGTAGCAAGGCAGCTTACTGGCTCGCCGAACCACCAATGGGCCTGCAACATGGACTCGGCGCGGTTGTACCAGAACTCTGTGTCCGTCGCGGGGTCATAGAAGTTCTAAGACGGGATGCTGTAAATCACCGTCAGGAGACGAGTAAGTAGTTGGACGCACATTGGCAATTATGCCGTGCGATTCGGCATATAAACCGGTCCTGTAAAGTCAACGTTAGATAATGGAGAGCAGGTGGGTAGAGGTGGCGTACAATAAAGCCCAGTGGTTCCTTGATGTCAAATCGTCAGCTGTGTGGTGACTTGGTTTCAAATGGGACTCACGGGAAAGTCAATGTCTGGCAAAGCAGCTCAGTAGTAGCAAAGAACATGAGAGAGTTGACTGACTGGAAAAACAGGCTGCATATATTTTGCCCTCAATCCCTGTTTACTGATGTCTAATAAATGGGGGGTCAAACCACGGTCGAGGTAGCTCGCGCTGTCGTCAAAATTAGGATGTGAACCGGAGTGGTGACAGTGGACGACTTGCCTGAGTCCATCGATGGAGATGAGAATGACAGTCCTCTTGAACTCGTGTGTCCCGTTAGAGAACCGCGCGGTGTCTCTTGGTGGTTGTTGGGACGTCCGCGCGCTAAAATAAGCAGCTCCGCCGATGGAAAGCAGGACGAGAGCAGAGAGGGAGGCCAATATCTTCCAGGTGGAGAAGTTACTGGGGGGAGTTGGCTGGACATGGACGTCGTCGTCCTGCAGCAGCGGACGCTCTTCGTCACCGTTGGCGTCAGCCATCGTGGCGGTACTCATCTGGACTCTGTAAAATGTGGCTATGCTGCTTTTACTCGAACCCCGGGGCAGATTTGGACGCGTCAACGGACATGGCCTTCTTCTCACTCCCAACAAGCCTCCTCGCATTCGTCCGCTCGCCAATCACATACATTAAAACATGGCTAATGTATATGTTACTCGACATTATCGCCACGGGACCCATGCCGAGACACATCTCGTTCGAAATGGATGGGAACAGAAGGTATGCCAGGAAGTTAGGGAAGGAAGGGAGAGAAGGCCATCCAGATGGATTCAATAATCTGGTTTGGGTGCGTATCTGTAGCAAACCAAGGCCACTCACGCCCTCATGTGTCCCCGTGTCAAGGTCCTAGAGCTCTGCCTACGTCTACGTATCCATTGCGTGACCGTGTACGCGTTTGCAATCGAGAACTTCAACCGACCCAAAGAGGAGGTGGACACGATCATGAAACTTGCAGAGGAGAGGCTCGTCGAGATCGCGCAGCGCGGGTACGTTCGTGTCTTATTCTCATTCGGGCGAGTTTCCTTCATGCCTCCGCGGCACAGTGAGGTCCTCGATAGACATGGTGTGCGCTTGAACGTGCTGGGAAGACGGGAGCTCCTTCCTCTGAGCGTGCAGGCAGCCATAGAAAAGGCAGAGAACATGACCCGGCACAATAACGCGTGCGTTTGCTTCTTGCTCGTGTTCACACAGCTCGTTCCTATGCGCATAATAGTGCGATCCTCAATGTTTGTGCACCTTATGCGTCGCATGACGAGATCACGACGGCCGTCGAGAGTGTCATTCAGGAAGCCCTCGACGCTGGCGATTTAGACGGCAGGTGATCCGCTCCCTTGCTCATTCACCTCATATTGTTCAATCGACATCTGACTCTGGATCATGCTGGTGAACGCTGTTCAGCACAATTACCGAAGAATCCATCACCTCCCACCTATCCACTCATCTTGCAGGTAGTCCCCCACTTGACATCTTTGTACGCACGAGCGGGGTAAAACGGTTGAGTGGGTTCTTGACGTGGCAGGTGAGTTGGCTACGCATCAATTGGCTGGGGGTAGCCCCGAAGATGTTTCTTGCACTGACCAGCTGGGCAGTGCTGTGAAGACACGCAAGTACACATGGTGGACACGTATTGGCCGGAATTTGGGCTGTTTGATCTTGTGCCTATATTACTCGAGTACCAACGGAAAGTGTGGGTAGAGTAGCTGCGTATTATGTAACAGCCGCTTTCTGTCGTGCGCTCTTGCAGTCAACGCGACGATGTCTATGCTCGACAAGTTCAAGCGGGGAGCTCAGCGAGCAGGCATTCAAGCCACTGCGTTCGTCAAGGAGGGCTCTTCGCGTGTCGCCTCTGGCTCGCGCGACTTTGTCCAAGGTTTTACCCTCCCCGGCGAGGCAGAGAAAGCAGCCAAGATTCTCGCCAGTTTCCTCGGTCAGTCCTCTCCCTCAACTTCATCTCAGAGTCCCGGCTGACTCGCCATACAGCCGATCCTAATCACCCCGAGTCTGCACTCAACTCCATCCCAAAGGCAGTCCTACAGCATTCGCGAGGTACGTCTGGCACAACGCTGCCCCTCCTCCCATCCATACTCACTTTTCCAACCTCCAGGCCTCGCCGTCTTTCAAGTGATCAAAGCCGGTTTCGTGTTCTCCGGAAAAGCCGGCTCCGGCCTCGTCATCGCTCGTCTCCCAGACGGCTCCTGGTCCGCCCCCTCATGTATCGCCACAGGCGGTCTCGGATGGGGCCTCCAAATCGGCGCTGACATCACCGACTTTGTCATTGTCCTCAACTCTGAAGATGCCGTCCGCGCGTTCTCCATGGGCGGGAACGTCACTATCGGGGGAAACGTCAGCGCCGCGGCGGGTCCTATCGGGACCGGCGGGAGTGTCCAGGCGAGCTTGGCACATCCTACGAGCATGTTTTCGTATTCGAAGAGTAAAGGTCGGTTGCCTTCTGTTTTTCTGTCGTTTTCGGGCATGAAATGCTGATGGGGACCCATGGTAGGTCTCTTTGCGGGCGTCTCTCTCGAGGGTACCGTCTTGATCGAACGCAAGGATGCGAATCGTGATTTCTATGGTTCTCCCGTACCAGCGCGTGATATTCTTGGAGGGCGAGTTCCCCCGCCCGAAGTGGCCTCGAGACTCTATGAGATCATCGAAGCTGCCGAGGGTCTAGACGAGACAGGCGTCCCCGATGCCGCGTATTACCCGGGTACCATCGGCCAACATATCCCGGAGCAGGGCCATCAGACCGTATTTGATTCTGAGGGGCAATAGGCGAGCTGAGTGTGGTGCGGACGAAGAATAGGGAACAATAATCCATGTTGATGACCACTCTTTCTTTTCTTTTCTTTTTTCTTGTTTACTGCATACTGCTTTCCCATCTTTCGATGTAATTCCTGACTTGACGCAATATATTTCATATCTGGGATCAGTCTCCCTTATTCATTCCAAGACTGATGTGGTATCAAGGTCGGTTTCTACGAGGAAGACCCGACTACTCTCAAAGGACCGGTCAGGCCGGATCTTCCAACCCTCCTGAACGGCGCTCAGCGCCACATGTCATTCAAGGTGTGAGCACCAGACGCCCCCGTCGTGAACGCATTGTTGGGATCCGACTCCCACGTCACTTGGTCGTTGGCGATTCTGACGTACTTATACTGGATCGGGGTATCTGCAGGTAGATTCACCGTTGCTAGTGGCGCCAGCACGGCGTTCATCAGTCAAGGGTCCTGAACAAAAGAAGAGTACAACGTACTGCTCCAAATCGGGTAGTTGGCAGAAGACAAGAGGATAGGGTTGGAAGTGCCCCAGTTTGTGAGGGCGCTGACTGACCCGGTGAGGTATATGTTCTCTATTGCGTCGTGAATGCTGACAGCATTCTCTACCATGCAAGTGCCGGTCACGCACCTCCCAATAGAGTGGTTGCATTGACGTTGAACTCGACTGAGACCGTGGGGGCGTTACTCGTCAAGCATGAGCTCGAGACGGTCAAACCCTGTGCACCCCAGCTCGTCAAGGTCTGTCCTGCGCGGGCCGTAAAGACTGTCAGTGCAGATGCGTAGCTCCAAGTAAGGTCAATGGCGCTGAGTGGGGTGCCGTTGTTCCTGCTGAATTGCTCCGAAAGCGCACCACCAGAGGGGGTGTACTGTGCGCCAATGGCTACAAACCCGTCGGCAAAAGTCTTGATGGCACTCGTAAGGAAAGCAAAAGTTGACGAAAAAGAGGTATAAGTGCCAGCGGTGAGCGAGCTGTCGAACTGCTGGAAGAAGCCGAGCGAGGTCGAGGTGACAGTAAGAGAGCCTTGCTTGTTCCAGACGATGAGCGCGTCGTATAGCTGCTCTGCAACCGCAAAAGTAGTCAGATACCATGGCTGGCGATCATGTCAGACTACAATGGTTGCAAGGTTGGCTGGACCACTCACGTTCCCGCCTTGATAGACGTCCTCGGGGTACCGACCGGTGGCAACGGCAGCGTTGGCGGGAATTCCAAAGTTGATGGGATATATGTAGCGGAACGAATCGGTATAGGTCTTTAGGTTGGAGAGGGCTTTGTCGGAACAGGGCTGGAAAGAGGTGGGATCGCAGCCTGCGTTGACGTCAAAAGTGTGTATGGAAGCAAGGACGGTGTTTGCGTCGACGCCGGAGCGACTGCCTCCGGTGTTGGCGGTCATGAAACCGGGAGAGGGAGTCCAATAAGACTATGATTGCAAGCTTGATCGGGATGGTCGGGTGGAGGGAATGCGGAAAGACTTGCCTGGAGGAAACAAAGGATATTGTCTGCCTGAGTGGTGTACTGACTGGCGGAGGATGTGTGGCCAATGGCAGTAGCCAAGGTTGCCCCCTGACGGAGAGCACGGTGTTGGACGGCAGTGGTAAAGAAGGAGGAAGAGTCGAGTTCTTCCCAGAGATCGAAAGTAGACTGGTTCCAGTTGCTGGCGACATAATCGAGGTCGAGCTGGATGACGGGCCAGAGAGAGGTGGTGGCGTAGGACGAGTTGCCGTTTGCGAGGAGCCAGTTGGCGTAGGTGATGATGGCGGTGGACCGGAGAGCCGGGCCGTCACGCTGAGGACGACCCCAAGGACCGGTGAAGGCGGTTTCGTTGATGTAAAACTTGGGCTCGCCAAGGCCGCCGGTAGAGAGGGAACCGCTTGGATTGGTGACCTGCTGTATGTTTGCCTCTGCCTGGACGAACAAGTCGATGAGGGACGCGAGGGAGGTGTCCCGCCCGAGGGTGTACTGGTCGATGAGGAGCTTGAAGACGAGGGACGCGTCGCGGACCCATGAGTAGAGGTAGTCTGGGTTGGAGGTGCTCGGACTGGCGACGACGACACCTGGCTAGGGGATGTTGGGACAGACGGTGAGGTGGAGAGAGAGCGCTTACGTAGGCACCGGATGCGCTGGAGCCGGACGGGCCGATGTTGGCAAGGATGCCGGCGTTTGCGATGGTGGACTCTGTGAAGACGTAGGCGTCGACGGCGGCGTGCACGACGGCGGTGGAGAGGCCGACGGCGGCAGAGAAGAAGACGGAGTGCATGTTGAGAGGTAGTCAAGTGACCCGGCAAACGCCGACGGTCAAAGGATTTGTCTGGTCGGTGACTTGCATGTGCCCGCATCATGTCCCGCTTTCTCGTCGTCTTTCTATTTCTTCTCTTCCACTCCTGCTCAGCTCACTCAAGTCCCGCTTTCTTCTTCCACCAGTTCTCCCCCACCTCCCCCGACGGCGCCTGGCTCTGGGGTTGGGTCTGGGGCGCAGAGAGTTCCGTCTCCGTCGTCGACCGCTCTCCCCCGCTCACTTTTCACTCTCGTCCCGCCGCTTTCGGTCCCGAACTCGACGATCCCCTCCTCGGCTACCTTCTCCCTCTCTCCTCATTCACCTCGCCCTGTCCTTCCATCGCCTCCCTCACCCTCCCCAATGCCTCCAACTCGGCCTGTCCTCCCCTCTGTTCCATTGGCCCCCACCGTCCCGATCCAAAGGAGCCCTGGATCGCCCTCGTACAGCGCGGTGACTGTTCTTTTGTCGACAAGGAAGGTCTTCCCCCCTCTCACCATTCTCCCCCCTGATCGTTCAGATCAGGTCAGAGAGGCCCAGCGTCTCGGTGCGACAGCCGTCGTCGTAGGCGGTCAACACCCAGATCTCACAGGTCTCCCCGATACCCTCGTCAACATGTACAGTAAAGGTCCTCTGCCCTCATTCTTTCACCCCAGAATACCCCTTGACCCTCACCCTTCCTAGACGACGCTTCTGACATCATCACTGCGTCTACCTACATCACCTATTCAGACTACAACGATCTCATCCTTTTAATCGATTCCTCCACGACTCGTCATGCCGGCTTGAAGACCCTCTCCCTTCTCATCACGACTCAATATTCTACTTGGGAATGGTACTCGTAAGTCTTGGTTTAACTCTCAGTGCAGATCACACTTCCCAACCCCATCTAGCCCTATCTTGACCTTTATCGTCATTCTAATCCTTCCCTCGTGTCTTACCTTCGTCACCCTCCTCATCCATCGCGTCCGCATGGCACGTGCAGCCCAGCGCGATCGCGCTCCAGAGCATCTCGTAAAAAGTCTCCCTTGGAGAGTTTGGAATGGTACCGCTTGGGAAAAGCACAAAGGTTCGATCCCCCACCCAGATCCGACCCTCGACATCGAGGCAGCCGACCAAAGTGATTCGAGACCTTCCGGTTCTCATGATCAACTCCTTTCAATACCATGGTGCGAGACACAAGTCGAATGTGCAATCTGTCTCTTCGAGTTTGCCAAGGGCGATCGTGTTCGCGAGTTGCCATGTCACCACATCTTTCATCTCGACGAAGTCGACGCCTGGTTGATCAATCGCAAGAAACTCGTACGTTTCCCCTACTCGCAATCTTGCCTTGCTCATCGTTTTCTCCATTCCAGTGTCCGGTCTGCAAGGCAGATGTCACCCAGCCTTGGCAGCTCTCCCTGACCCAAAAGGCCTCCAACCCGAGTGCCAACACAAACCGCCCATCAACACCGGCTACCCCATCGCCACCCACCGAACGTACCCCACTACTTCATGACCAACACGACGATGTATCTTTGTCGAGTGCATGACTCTTTGTGCTTGTATTATTGTACGATAGCCTTGCTGCTTCATTTGAATCTTTGGCCGGGGTTTTAACTTTAGGACACGTGCTACATTGTTCTTGTCTGTTCACGCGCGCTTTTATCGCGCGCGAATGATTAGGTTTCATTCGATACCGTGTGATTAGGACATGTCCTGGGTACATCGCTACCAAAACTGGTTCGTGGTCCGAACGAACAATAAGTCGCAGACAAGGTTCACCGCCGCCATCTCCAAGGTACGAATGGGAATTTGACATCTCGGCCTTGTCGTCTGCTCTCCATGCCCGGCTGGTGACAACCGGTTCTCCCAACAACGTGGCTATCCCTATTGTTCGTGCATTATATTTGACCACACCACCACGCAATATCCCTCTTGTTCTCCCGTGAGTACACAGCTAAATTCGCTGAACCGAACTATAGATTCTGTCCGCGAAGCAACGCATGCATGTAAATTCACTTCCGCCAAGGGCCGTCCGCTCGCCTGAACCTTACCACTAAACTAGCCCGGCTTCCAACTATCCTCGTGAGTGAAATGCGGGTCATCCATGTCACCCTTACCATCATGGACGTTCGGAACTAGACCGGTTTCGGATATACCCATTGTCCTGTTCTTGAACTTCGGGGCGCGTGGATGGTGCTGTGTCGATATGAACTGACCAACTAGGGAGACTTGCCTCTTGACGTATCTTTGCATTGACTCCCTCTTTGTCTCACCGTGCTTTGCTACCTTGTCTTGCGTCCCAACAAGGAGTCAGACGTGGTTTAAACTTTCACGTATCGTTCCTCCCTCGCAGATTCTATCACACTATCCCTGGAACGCATGGCACCTGTGGGCTATATTCACGAAGACCAGTACTGCGCCGTGTGTAACGGTGAGCATACTCCACTCCGAGTCACTGTGAGCGTGCTCTCATGGAGCGCATCATGTGGCACACAGGCAGTCAGGACCTATCTCCAACCGGCCTCTATAACAAACGAGCTGCTTGCCGATATTATCAGGCAGGCAATTGTAGGCGTGGCTCTAGCTGTCCTTTTGCACACTCTCCCGTCGCAGCTCAAGTCGAAAGTCAGTTTCCCAATCTACTCCCTGGTTTGTTCGACTGGAGCTGATCTGGGTTAGCGTCCACTTTACCTCATCCCGCATACCAAACAGAACACATGTTCGGTGAGTCATGCACTTGGTGTCTGCGGCACGCGGCACTCTGATCTTCGACCGATAGCTTACCATCCTCTTGGGCAAACCCCTGTCTATCGCCCTCCGGGTCCCCAAACGCATCCAGTCTTCCTATGGCCACCATATCTTCCCCCTTCCCCCCCTTTTGATCCGCGGTACGGACTTGCCCAGCAGGCAGAGACAGTGCCAGATTATCCGGACGACAAAAGTGACCCGTCCTCTGCTGAATCATCGTCCATGGCGACGAGCATGGACTACCAGCTTCGCATGGTGCCCGATCTAGGATGGTCAGAGGGGACGGAATTGGGGACCGTCCGAGGTATCGCGAGTCCGTCTGGCGATCTCGGGATCAATCCGTCACCAGGATATGCGGGCTATGGTTATCCGATTTTTCCCGCCGTCAAGGCCGAGTACCTGGCGGGACGAGGACGTGCGACATCGGGGCAATGTCTTGGCCAGGGCTCGATGGTAACGCTGCCGTCTCCATTTTCGCTGCCATGGCAAGATGACATGAAGAAGAAACCACTCGCGTACAAGAGTATGTCTTTATCTTTATCTTTTGATCGGAATCGTTATCTTTTGATGCCATTTATGCATTTTGTAGCGAAGCCGTGTAAATTCTACGCGGCAAACGGTAAATGTTCAAGCGGGGAAAAGTGCACATTGTAAGCACCGAAATTTTCCTCTTTATCCGTGTTCCCGGTTCAACGCGCGCGCACATTAGCATCCACGACCCGGATAAATCACCTATAGAGCCAGCTCCTTCAATCGATCCGGGACTACCTCCAAAGCCACGCGATAGATACGATGATTGTCGAGCGAGGGATTTTTATCCGATAACTTGGCGTGTGATCGGGGGTGGCGTGATGATGGGAGGGCAGAGTGAGTTCCGCACGAGCCTGATCCCGAACACATTCTGAATGATGCCCAGGACAAATATGTCCAGCGTTTGCTGCTGGTCACTGCAAGTTTGGGAACGACTGTAAGCTCGCGCACGAGACGGAGCTCCGGGCGGACCGTGAGTACCTGGGCTTTTATTATTATTATAATGGATGCGACCCAACGAGACTCGCCTTCTCAGAAGTCGGTTTCATCGAGCTCGAGAGTGAGACCACCCGAAAGGCGCAAGGATCGTCACAACAACCTGCAAAGGGCACGACTTTGAAACGTTCGCAAAGACCTAAATCTATCAAGGTGCCATTCCCGGGGACACAGCGGGAAAATTCTCCCTCGACAACGCCACATTCAAGGAGACCCAACGCGCCTGCTCCCGAGGGAATAAAATCAACGGGAAAGAAGGATGATGAAGTGGTGGTACCTTGTGCTCGAGACGCGCCAACATCGCCAGTACATAGACGAACGCAGTCGATGTCGATGGTCCTCACCTCACCGTCACCGCTGGATGTGACACACTCCAACGTACGTTTCCCCTGCACTCGTTCTGCTTGGATGGGAAACTAACCAGGTCACGCACAGTATGCGGCAGAGCTTTAGAGTAGTACTAATACTATGGGGAAGGGCCACGCCCTGCTAAACGTGAACCTCGCCCGTCCATTCCTCATAGGGGAGAGGTGGTGTCGAGTAACACTGACATTTGCAGGCTCATGCGCTCAGGATCCACAAAGTGCGAAAACTTTATATGGAAACTTAGAGATACAAAATGTTTAGGTCGTCGTAATCCATGTCAAACATTAACATTTTGCAGGGACGTGCTGAATCTTAATGAAGTGTGCTCACAAAATTGCACCTCCAATCCAAACTGTCAATTTTTCTTACATGGAATACAAGCAGGACACGAAGGAAGTCACATCCTGATACAAACATTATGCATTATGGCCGGAATGCCTCACTGGCCGGGCAACGGGACAACTATCCAAATCATTATCTTATCATTCAATGGTATTTCTTACTTTCGCACCTTATGAATCCACCTCACCGCCATCATCATCATCATCTTATTCTTCAAGTTCTAACGTGTTCCGGGTGCCCGTCGTTGTCTGGCATTGCAGACGCCCCAATAGTGCAGATCACCAAGACAACTGACCACCCCGGCGTCGGTCCAGATCCTTCGAGGTTCCCCCCCTGCTTGAAACGCGCTCGCAACCGCATGGTGCATCCCACCTGATGCAACGTTCCGTTACTGACGTTCACCTGGTGACTCAGCTTGAAGCTTGAAAGTTCGGGCCTGTCGGACGACAGACATCCTGGTGGCTGGTAACTGGCGGCGGCGGCACGCGCATGCGGGGAGGACGCACGAGGATCAAGGCCCCGAGGGCCCAGAATTCGGACGCAAGCACTTGACGTACTGACGCATCGACGAGTGACGGTGACGGTGGGACAACGTGCGTACGTGGGCTACGTTGCAAGACACAGGGGGTTGGTGGGTGACTGGTGGTAGCGAGCGCATCTTCCGAGGCCTAGCTTCCTCGATGCATTACTATGACCCGTCGGGGCGTCCCCCCCACTGGCCCAGGAGGTTGGGAGCGTTGGGTATGACAACGGATCGACGGATCGCTCACGGTACGGATGCCAGGGACTGCGCGATGACACGATTTGGGCGTTCCCTCGAAGCTTTTCCTGGCACGGTCACGGTCACGGCCATGGTCAACGGTCCTTGGTGTGGCGTTGCCAGCCCGGACTCCACCTCAGGCTCGGGCCCAAAGAGACGATTTCGTTCATGGAAATCTGCGGTGTTTTGGGGTTGGCTTGATCATCAAGAGCGTTTGTTGTTTCTGAGGACGATATGGTCTGTGTTGCGGTGTTGTTGCTCTTGCATATTCGAACCCTCGTGCTCGGGGGAGGCGTTCGTTCGGATGTCGCAAAATCATGGTTGGCAAGGGAACTCTGGGACACGTCCTTATTGCTATCTAGTTGGGATTCGTGCACTTGCTCAATGAATGGTGTGAATGTACTGTATCAATGCCTCACATCTATTACGCCTGAAAACGACCATACCCTATGGTAGGGCGAAACAGACGGTACAAAATCGGATGTGATCGAGCTGGAGAAATCTTCGAGACCCTCTCTACACGGATGCAAAGATGGCTTTATATTTTGCAACATCCAAACTACGTGTATCTGCAGCAAGTCCATGTAGCCAGCTACGAGTCGAGCTTGCTCGTGGTATCTAACAGACGCGCCAGTACTTCACCATGCACATACAGATCCTTCTCGGCAGAGCGAATGCGTCTCCGGCTATATTCATCCCTTGAAATCAAGCCCGGACGTGCGTATGGGCTTCATCGCCAGGGTCGCAGTGCTCCCCGAATCCGGTAACCGTGCATACGGCCCGACGCTCGATCCATTAGACGCAAGACCTGTCTGCTGCTTCGCCGCCTTTTTCTTGGCCAGACGTTTGCGCCTGCAACAACAGCGCCAGACAAAGTAAGCAATAAGGAGGAGAACGACGAGAAGACTTCCGGCAAGGATGTAGGGCCAGCGACTGAGCACTTGTTCCTCGTATTGCGCCTTCTTCTCTGCCGCGGTCTCGGGCGATTGCTGCCCCTGGGACGCGGGTAAGAGGGCATACTGAGACGAGCCCACTAGGTTTTGGCCGTTCAATCGGACTTTGATGAAATCGTTGACCGCAGCGGTCTCGTCGGTGAGGGAAAGGAGCTGGATATAAGGGTCACTTGAGCTTGAACCACCCTGAACTAGATCGCCAAAGCTGATCAGTGTATAGGTGTTCCGCACTGAAAAACAATGGTCAGCAGGAAATAGAACACCAGACAGACATAATAATCATACGAAATGCCATGCCAAGAATCATGTCATATTCTCCGAGTAAACTAAAGGCCGAGCTGATAGGTTGGAACTGACGGCAAGTTAGGTTTGAACAAGAACTTTTTGAAATGGCTCACAGTCCCAAGACAGGCAGGGTTTCCATTCGAAAATGTTACACCGAAATCAGTGGAAGATACGTCCAGTGGATGCACCGGATATGGGATACCACCAAAGTTGAACGTGACGTTGATCAACTGTCCACAAGGCACGAGCCATGCCTGACTTGATGTAGACCATTCTGCACCCTGGACACGTCCATAGATAGCATCAGACACCGAGCGGGGAACCTGGGGTAGCGTGAATCCGGAATCCAAAACAGCAACCAATTGACCGTCCGGTGCTTTGGGCACGATCGATGAGTACTGAATTGGCTGTCCATCGGGGCCGATGATGCCAACATCCTTATCTGTCAACACCTGCCAGTGCTGGTCCTTGTCTGTAAGCCCGTACACTTTCTCTACGGGGAGCTGTGGCTGATTCATTATGTTTTCAAAACCCGGGACGATGGATGATATCGTGAATTGGCCAGTTATCTGGGTACCTGGGTCGCCGTTACGGTTGAGCATCAAGGTGATGTAGTTGTTGGATGAAGAATTCTGCTGGAATATTCGGTTCATGGGACTGTTTCCCGAGTTTCCGCTGAGCTTCTTATAGATTGAAGAGCCAGAGTTTGGACCGAGGCCAATAAGACCATCATAGCCTTCGGCATGGATATTAGTAGAGAAAGATGAGGTATCCGCGACGAGGACTGTATCGAGGGAATAAGCAGGAATAGGGTGACGGAAAGAGAGTGTAGACTGACGGAATGCCTGGTCTTGGACAGTGTAGCCGTCAAATTGGAATGGGGCAGTATAGACGTCACCTTTGCAGGGGGTGTGAGGACGAGTCTGAAAGGCGGAAAAGACGACAAACCAGCGGCATTGCCGACAGCGTAGGATAGTGTTAGGGACTTGCCAGTATCTTGAGCACCAGGTACAGAGCCGGTCACCCATAAATCAGAGCTATTGGGACGTGAAGGTTGGGCGAGACGAGGGAAGAAAGGAGCATACCTTCCAGTGTCCAGCATGGCAGATATCTGTCGACCACCGAGGGTGATGTTGGTGTAGTAAAAAGCATTCTGCGTGTTCCCGACGGGTACTATACCGGTGGTGTTGGACTGCCGGGTGCGGAGGGAGAATGGTATAGAAACAGCGAGAGTAGAAAGGGGAGTGAAGGAAAGAAGAAAAGAGTGGAGGAGTGGTAAAGAGCGCATGTAGAAAGTTAAGAGGGAATCAACCCTCCGAGCGAGTGGTGACAACGAGCAACGGTTAGTACCAAGTAACTAAGTTGGCGGGCTCACTCACTCACGCTCCAAGTTAAATTTCACTTCTGCTTCCCACATTCTCAGCGCTCGTCGCCAACTCGCATGATGAGCATCCCCACGGTGGGCCCAGGCCTGTACATCATGGGACGTTTTCAAGCGGGCAGATAGTCACGCCAAGAGCAACGGAGTATCGTAAACCACCCGTCGATTGACCCTGCATCATTCAGTCACGCTCACCGTCTGTCCCTTCTCTCCGTGTTGCTAATGAGGTTCTCTCCGCTCCTTTCCTCTGGTCTTCTTGCCTTGGCCACTCGCGGCGACGCAATCCACCTTCAGCTCTCAGGTCGACTCGGGTCCACCTCCCCCGATCTCGTGCGGAGGACTTCTGTGACAGGAACTTTGACGCAATTAACCGACTCTCGGAATCTGGTCTACTTGACCAATGTCACTTTCAACGCGGCGCCGTTCTCCGTCTTGATCGACACTGGGAGGTACCATCATTTCATCACGAGTAATGCCCTTAATTGACCTTCACCTGTCCTCGGCCAACCAGCTCCGATCTCTGGGTATCCTCTCCTGTACCCGGCGCTGTCCCCAAGAATTATCAAGCCAGTGTGTCTTATGCATCCGGTTCAGCTTCAGGTGACTGCACTGCTTCGTGCACTGCTCAGCAGCGTTTTATTGAGGACATTCAATAAATGCCAGGCAATGTCATGTCCGCTACCTTGGATTTTGCTGGATTTTCTATCCAGTCGCAGTTCTTTAGTGAGTCTAGTGTATACACGTTTTAATCGTGTTAGTTCATTGTCCTGCAGTTGAGGCGCCACAGGGAAATGCAGCCGCCGGTGCTGATGGTTTGATTGGGCTCGGGCCCAGTTCCGCATCGAGTGTCCGAACTTTGGGACGCTCAGCTGCAGCCAATCCGCCTCTAGACCGGATATTTACCTCAGATGCATCGGTCTCGCCTCTGATTGCAATTCTTCTCCAGCGTTCGGGTGATCCAGAGGAGCCCTATCCTGGAGATCTCGCCGTCGGAGAGGTTTTGACGGATTACCAAGATATTCTCGATCAGCCTCGGCACCCTGTCACCATGGCTCCTCTCGCAGGGGGGCAGCATTGGCAGACTTTACTTGATGTTAACGGCATCATTGGGCCGAATGGCAAGCCAATTCAGGTCAAGACTCGAGTTACAGGTGCACAAACCCATAACGCAACAGTCATTTTTGACACGGGGTTCACACTTCCTCAGGTTCCTCCGTGAGTACCTACGGTGGTATATTTGGACAAGCTCTGATCGTGTACCCGCAGTTATGTTGCTCAGGCATTATATGGCGAAATCCCTGGCGCTGTCCTTGCGAACCTTTCTCGTCTCGGAGAGATTTGGGTCCTCCCCTGCGATCAAGAGGTTAACGCTACTTTCCTTTTTGGGGGTGTAGAGTTTCCTATTCATCCTCTCGACCTGAACTTCAATGGATTTGGCTTGCAGGCAAACGGAAAACACTACTGTGTCGGCGCGGTGAGCGCGGTCCTCTTACGCGTATCGACTCGTTGCTGATTCCGCATCAGTTCCAACCATACTCGTTCGACATTATGGAGCAAAACGAAATCCTCTTCGATATGATTTTGGGAATGGCATTTTGTGAGTACTGATTCTTTTCCTCGCAAGACCTGGATCTGATAAGTTGTCGATGTCTCCAGTGCGCAACGCTTACATGCTGATCAACTTTGGTAACTTAGTGAACGCGACCACTCCGTCAACGGACACTGCCTACATCCAGCTCCTTCCAATCACAAATGCAACTCAAGCAGCACAGGACTTTGCAAGGGTCCGCAATGGCGCCGGGGGTGCTACAGGAGACGAGCTTGGGAACCTCTTCCATTCAAGTAGCTCCTCGAGCTCCAGTTCCAAGTCCTCGGTGGCGCCATGGCTGATTGGCTTGATTGCTGGTATCGGCCTTCTTTTCATTCTCCTCATCACCGGCATAGCTTGTTGCTATCGCCACCGCCGCATCAAGAATACTTCGGCGCCTGGCACTGTCATGGTAGCGCACCCGCCGAGTTACCGGCCGATCTACGAACCCTCACCACAGGCTGCGTATGATATACATATGGCACCTCGCACTCCTCCTGGCTATACTCCCACGTACGTGCCCGAATACAAAACGGCGTGGGACGCCCGTTACTAAGACTACTGAGGGATATTTTTCTACACTTTTTCGTGGACTTGCTGAACATACCGCACTCATCGATACCGTTACTGTAGTGATGTACACTGATTCGCGTCTGGATAACTGATAATACTCAGCCCCCTTGATAATCGAGTGAAGACCGGTGTTCCTTCCGCTGCATCTACTACTAGATCTTCGTAGGTACAAGTGAGATCCTGCGCGATCTTTTATCATCAATCCACGTCCTTGGCTTCAGAACTCAATGCTTTCAGGAACTGAGGCGTTTCTTGGCCTTGCCTCATCCTGACAACAGCCACCGACAACGAAATTTGTGGTCCCTCGCGAACCCTCTTTTCCTTCAGGTACACCTCCCCATTTGCAAGTGCGAAGCGCGCCTTGGCATCAGCGACTTCCTTTCCGACCCATACGTACACCACAGGATCGTGCGCGTTCCCATAGTCGTCGAGAATGTAGACGTCTTTTGAATCCAACACACCGAGCGTCAGGGGAGGTGACTTGACCGGAGAAAATGCCAAGTGAGGAACCGTCTGGCTGAGGCGGTACAGCTGCGCGGGGGGACCCACGTTGTGATCGTACACGCGCGAATGGAGGGGAGTCACGTTCTCGACCTCAACTAACGTCATAAATTCGGTGTCTCCTGGCGTGTCTTCGTCTATAACACGGAGGGATGTGAGCGAGCGTTCGGTAAATGCTCCCCCTCCAAAAAAAAAAAGAGAGGGGGGGAAGGACTGACCGAAGTGGGCGAAATTCTTGGAGAAGCCGGTCCTCGAGTACCCGATGTGCATCACCATCTCCCCGACCCAGAAGCGTTCCCAGGCGAGACTAGCCTTGGTACAGAACAGTGCGATCTTGTCGCTGGAATCGCAGACGTAGATACCCCCCTGTTCGATCTCGAGGTCGTCAAAGGAGAGCTCGTACGAGATGGTTTGCTTTCCCTTGTTGTTAAAGTGGCGGAACTCGTTATGAATTTTGTGCGTCGTCGTCCACATCCTGTAGATCTTCCTCACTCCTGGGGCAAGGCGGGTAGAAGGGTGATGCCATTGCGTGGACCTGCCTCCTCTGTAAACCATGAAAGTCGGAAAGAGCGCGAGGAAGCGGTCAGACTCGTGACCTTGTGCTTCGCGGTATTGAACCGCCTGCTTTCCGAGGTCTGTTCGTACCCCCCAGGCATCGAGTTGTATTGTCACCTTGATCCACTTGATAACAGCTGTTTTCAAAACTTACACTCGTCGAGGTCGACGCTCTTATATGCAGCGGTCCCAGTGTCGCCCTGCGTCGTTTTTTGGCCTATCCAATAGTAGATATCATAGGAGAACGGCACTTTGCCAGATGCTGCCTTCTTGTACGTCTGATATGGACCGTCAATTCGTCAGTGAACGGGGGAGAGGATGCACAGACGCGGAAAAGTTTTACATGCAATATGATGTACGCATCTTCATCGTAAAAGTACCCGTACCGATCCTGTGGCCTGACTACATGCGGACCTCGATCGGGCCAGTCTACCAACGTAGACTGTTCGACGCGCCACATCTTCACGCCCCCTGCTTTGCCGACGCCTGCCCATGCAGGATCTGTACCGTTTCCCTTGGCTTGATGGCTTGCTTCGAACTGGGCGGTGGGTGGATTGTTAGATTGTAGTGGCCACCGATCATCGGGGTCATCTCTACCTCTGGGCGGCCTAGAACGGTAATGTTGGATTCCTTGATCTCAACTCTGGTCTGTCTCGTGAGGAGGGCCGACATGATGCTCGATGAGATGGCGGATGGGGCCACATCTGAGTGAGTCCTATCAAGATAGCGATGCACGTGTATTCACAGCATGGGCGCTAAATCAACAACCCGATGCACAACGGTGCTGTGAAGAATGGGATCAGGGCTGGAGGGCAGTAAAGCAGGAGTGGTACACATGGAGCAAAACGAGTCGAACATCAGGCCTAGGGTTCAAGCGATTGACTGAACACCATCTACGATGCGATCTACAGCATCGGCAAGCCTGCACGAACACTACCGGCTCAATGGATTATGATGAAGTCGGAGAGTCCATCATATTAACCACGAGGTGATCGTCTTCAGCACCAGAGTCCTCGTTATCTCCCCAATGCCGCAGTGTGAACACGTCCCCTCCACCCTCTTCCCTTAAAATGCTGTATACATTTCCTTGTGAAGAATCCCCGTGATGATCGGTCAGGACTACTTACTGGTCAAACAAGGATATCGCTTCTTCGTCACCTGCTTCATCGATTTCTTCATGCAAGGTTGGATGTGGGCCCAACAGTAGTGTTCTCAGGAAGCGAGCGGAGTCGTGAAGGCCTTGGTCTCCCAACCTTCTTGTCTCAGGTGGTGTTTCCGAAAGCTGCGGAGCGACCGGCGATGCGCGTGTTGGGCTGTGCAAAAACACATGACGTTCGATGCCAGATGTGACAACGTGGAGAAGCGATGGATGCATTGCAACGGCATTCACGATGGACCTATGCCCTAAGAACACAGAAAATGAGATCAGGCATGCATACTGAGCTCCCCCCGATTATTGAAACCGACCATTTAATCTGCAGAGTGGTGTATCGATTTGGAGCGGGATATACCGTCTTGCCCATTGGCTTTCGGAGTAAGCTGGGGCCCGCGACGAATGAAGTAATATTACATTTAGGCTGTTGATGAACTCACCGCAGACACCAGTCCATTCATGTGACATCCATTCATCCGCATTAATCTCCTGCCTGAGCCCCGAAAGTGTGCTGAGTTCTGGCATTTTCCAGACGTAGCCCCTGAAGTCATCAGACCCTGCCCCATAAAAAATATCTTCGCGCATGCCAGGCCCACCGAATGCTCCTGACTAGTTACGTTAGAGCATCAGGGTAAACCGGCCCACGAGATCTCACCTTCATGGTGCATGAATTGGTGTACGTTCTTTCTCCGAAATTAACAGGTGACCCGTCGGGGTTGTTCTTGCCGGTCAAAACAGCAAGAGGGTGGGGATCCGAAACGGCGTAAATGGTTGGAAACCAATGCTATCCTAGAGCTCGGAATAGAGTCATTCGACTTTCGAGACGAAGACTCACGAGCATCGTCACGGCCAGCATACTTCCTAATGGACAAGGTCACGGATGCGTTAATGAGTGGCGCAGAGGTGCTGACCATTGCGATCAAAAGCAATACTGCTACTTTCGGGATTGCTCAGGTAGCTCAGAGACCGTTTTGACAGTTTTGTATTGTACTTTGAAGATGATTCAGCCGACGAACGGTGGTACTAGGTGGTCTCGGAACCCTCACATTTTGCACAATCCCTTCGTTGGACCTGCTAGATAACGGGCCAAACGCCATTCGGCTGTCGCGAAGACATACTTGTCCGTGGGAGTCACTGGTGGCAAAGATGTGTTCCATGATAGGATGTGTTTGAACGCCTGTAAACTCTGTCGCATGTTGAACGGTTCCCTGCGCAGACGACAGCCTCCTATCAACACGCGCATCATGGAGGATGATCTTCCCATCTTCACTAGGACGACGGGAACGATCAAAGAATCAGGAGAATGCAAATTCGTAAACTTAAAACGTCATGGGACCTACCTCGCGCTGAGAAACACTTCATCTTGGTAGGGATGTGCACTCACGCTCCGCACGCTGTCCTGTATGCGTCATGGTTGGGTCGATATGGCTGATAGAAGCATGCCTTGGTAAGACCCCACTTACATCATGACGCCGATAAACGTCCTGAGCGGAACGTGTTCCTTGACCGGAGCCAACCTCTAGTCTTGATATGTCAAACCTTAGTATGAGATTGTCTGCGCCGCCGCTAAGAATATCAGGAACTAGATCCTTGGAGCGCAAAGATGAAGGATATGCGGACCTTATAAGATAGTGGTTGGTTGCAGAGAAGTCGAGAGATAGCACATTGCCCTAGTCGTAATCGCCCTCGTTGAGTAGCTCGTGTATCTCCGAGGAGACGGATACTGACGACGGGTCCTGCATAAGTTTGGGACGGACATCGCACATCATCTTGATTGAAGTCCCAAAGTTGGACACGGAAATCTTGGCAGAAAGTGTATGTGTGCAGTCAGCTTGCGGTGGTAAGCATCAACGGATTTACCGTCTCCAGCACTGGCTAACCATCTTCCGCCATTCCGAGAGAAGGAAAGACTGTTCACGCAAGACTTGTGCGCCGTCAATTTCCTGCCAGTTCGCGACACTTGGGCTGCCGTCACAGAGCCGACGTAGATTGATAGGCATACCTGGAGAACGGAAAGCCGTCGGCGCACGTTCTCATCAACATGTCCTTTCTCATTCGTTCGATGCCATTCGAGGTTAAATTGTCCATGTGGATTGAACGCGACCTACGGAAGTGCATATGGGTCGTGTACGAGGTGGCTGCTCACTTCATCGAGTCGGAGTTGAAGTATACCAGCCCAACCCACCGTGTGACCCTGAATCTCGTCGCATGCCAAGCCTCCTCATGGTCGCGATCAGGGCAAAGCCCACGTTAAGAACAACCTGGCAAAGATACAATCCTGCATTCATACAAGCCTCAAAGCGAATGGAGACTGATGGGTAGATACACCGAATATTAGGACTACATAAAATACGTCCTCAAGATGCCTGATCCCTATATACGTGACGCATCTATGCAAAAGAAACACACCCGAATATGGATGATCTAAGAGTTAATTCTGTGTCACGGAGAAGACGTCGAAAGGTCCTGCAATGCATGGGGAATAGACAAAAGGATGGATAGGGGAACAGCAGGGAATGAACAATAGGATATGATGTTTCGACAGAACGATGGGAGAAACATAATTAAGACATGGAGTGAAGGTCAGACTAATTGATTGAACATATGCATGAGTTGTCACCGAGTAACGCGTGTAGCAGCCTCGAATTCCCGGAAGCCTGGGAGTTCGATCTTGCAGGCGTTCTTTTCTCGCGTTCCCTCGTCGTCCGAACCGCTCGTCTCTTTGCCATAACCTGATGGGTCCTTGAGAGACGTCGACTTGAACTTCAGGGGTGGCAACGTGATGGGTGGAGAACCCGAACGAGAAACTGGAACCGAAGCCGACGAAAACGTATTCGAATTTGTATTTGCGCTTGGTGAACCGTGTCGTTTGGCAGTTTTGGTGGATGGCCACGACGTATTGCGGGGAGGTCCTGATGGATTGATGGGGGTCATACCGAACGCCATGCGAACCGAATGAACAAGATGGTGGCCATTAGAAGGAACTGTTCCACTGTTGCTGACACCATGTGGAGGAGAAGCGGGGCGTGAACTTGATGGACTCTGTGTCATTGGTGCAGTCTCAAGCGTCGGGCGCACCGAGTATCCACCACCTTGTAGGGGATATGTGAAGCTCCCGGGGCTGCTCCCGCTGCTGCTGGGCCCGCTCGAGAGCTGCGGCGTTGGTAGAGAGTAGAGGCTTCTGTCAGCTTGTGCAGCAAGCGACAGCTGGCCCGGGTAAGTATGCACATGGGGCAATGTGGCCATCTGTGAGACCTCGCCCGAGCTCCTCTTACGCGACGCAGGACCAAATATACCCTTCGAACCCGGCGAACTTCCGACGATGCTAGATCCTCTGGAGCGTTGACGGAGCCCGTGCCCCTCTATTGGGCTAACAGGTACGTCGCTTTGGATGAGCCCATGTGCAGGCGGCAGCAATATAGGCGACGGCGCTCGCGAGGGATTTGTCGAGTGAAGGTTGAGCGTCCGAAGTGGCCCGAGGAACGGGCTTGCGGAAGGTGTAAACGTGAATTCAGGCTTGATAGCCGACACTCCTTGGGGCGAAACCTCGACAGAAGCGCCGGGAGTTGGGTATGACGCACGGGAACGCGCGAATGGCGCATGTGATGAGTGCTGTGTGGCATGATGAGGTGGGATAGAATCCGAGTCAGAGCTCAGAGGCGAGGGAGAATCTTCATGAGTAGCGAGGTGGCGGTATACCGACGGATGAGATGGATGTAATGGATGAAGGGGCGTGCCGGGGCCAAGGGTTGTTATTCGACCATTCGCTGCTTCAGGGATGGCGGCAGAACGCGATGGATCCGATATCGGACGGACATCCTGTGCCATCGGCGTCATTTGCCAGGAAGGTCCGCTCATTCTCTTCTTGACTGAATTGAACTTGTCCAAGGTCCTGCCCGCGTCTTCTTCCACCGGCCAGTCTCTTGTACCCATAGGGCCAACATCATTGCTTGCGCCTTTCAGGGGCAGGCCAGTGTGAAATGGTGTTGAGACTGGACTGGTGGTAGCGCTTTTGCTGGAACGCCCGCGGAAGTAGATAACCTCAGCGCTGCGTGCTTCATATTCGGCGCGACGGAGCGCCTCTGCATGCCGAGCTTCATATTCGGCACGTCTTAGGGCTTCTTCGCGCTCAAGGGCATAAAGTTCATCCATCGCCACACTGGACAATGTTGAAAATGCCGAGGGATTTGCAACCGGTAGTTGGGTTTGTGATCGCCGAGGGTGGTGAGATACCTCATATGACCCGAGCGAGGTGGGTCGAGCATAGGATCCTCCCTGTTGGGTTAAAGCGATTAGTAAACTTATGTAAGAAGTGGGGAGCCGACAATGGAAAGTTGGGGAGCTGAGGGACGCGTAAGAAAGTCAAGGGCCGCGTACCTCATCATCGCTGTTCGCGCGACTTCTCGCTTTCTTCCTCACTCTGATGGTCGAGGCTTCTTGAATACGACCATCAGTTCGAGTGAGGGAATGGAGACTGATGCCAGGTTCGAGGTCATCGGGGATGCTGTTTTCGGATTTGGTCTTGAGTTTGCCTTTCGCGGCATGAGTGGAGACAACGGCGGAGCTGTGGTCGTTGTTATGTATCCGGGAATGTCGTGTGAGTTCATCTGAACGGGAGAAACGCTTCTCGCAGGATGGATAGGTGCAGACAAAAGGTTTTTCGCCTGTGTGGGTACGAATGTGACGAGTCTGAGGGAAAGTGATCGGAGATCAGAGCGCAGTAGGGGGGAGATGAAAGGTACAGACCTGGTGTTCAAGTCTACTGAACGCGCGACCGCAGAGGGGATAGGGACACTTGTAAGGACGTGGGGTAGCCTTATCCTGGGTTGTGGAAGGAGGTGGAGTGGAGTCCATGGAAATGAGAGCTGGGAAGGGAGAAAAGAAAGGGATCGAGGAGGACTGAAGGGGAGAGATATAAGTACACATGAGGGAGGACCCTGAGGAGGGAAGGGAGGACACACGGTGATGTAAGAGAGGAGGCGAAAGCAGCGATATGTTCTAGAGGCGGAGTCTTGGAGATTTATCAAAGGAGAGAAAGAGCATTCGACCGGTTGTGGCAAGAGAATCGAAGGCGAGAGGAAGACAGGGTGTGTGATATTACGGCGTGCTTGCAGGTATATGAGATAGGAATCTATAGACGTCAAGGGGGGCGGAGAGTTGTGAAGAAGCAGGGAGGGTTGCGAAGGAATAAAGTCCGGGGTAAGACCGGAGTCAGTTAATTGAGGAGAAGTTCGGGACGGTGGGGGGGGGAAGGAAAGGGGACGAGTTGGGTTTGGAAGCGGCGACAACAATGTCGTAAAAGGGATGGCGAAGCTGTGCGCGAGCTGAACGACACCCTCGGGGACCTCTAAAACGTGGATGAGGCGGGGTGACGATACGAACGTGGGGAACACGGAAAAGGAGAAGACTCGCGCACCGCAACAAGGAGTGACCGCGGGTCGTTTTTCGCGTGGAGCGCTCGGGTTGATGGGCTGTGTGTGGGGCCACAGGGCAGATTCGCGTCGTCAAGCTGGGTGAGCGCGATGACGGCGTAGGGTGGTGCTCACTGCTGGGGACGGGGACGGCGATGGTTTCGAGGGGAGCCTCGTGCTATTGCCTGTCTTTTCTTTCTGCATTCTACACGGCTCCGCGCCCGTATCGGTCCGAGATGGGGAATTGCCGAACAATTCATATGTCGCAACGAAAATAAAATAAAATGAAATGAAATTGTCTGTATTATATAATCTGCTGCTTTTCACTTCGACCCCACAATTAGAGTAGTGCCTTATCTAGATTACCCCAGCCTAGAACATGTCAGCTTGCGTCTTGTCCGACAATCTATCCATGCTGTCATGTGCGTTCCATGCGTGCAAAGCTGCTGGTGCACGCCTGATCAACACGCACGACGTCGCTGTCCGAGCCAGGTGGAAGGGGCCACTGGAAGGGACCCGTCGTGACGGGACGTGTAAGACTTGGACATCTTATCATGTGCGCGGCGGATTCGCAGCCACTGATAGAGCCATCTGATACGGTTGATAGGACAGCGGCATCACCCCGAAATGGCCAGTGTTTCACGGCGCTGTGATGCTTGTCCGCCGCGATGTCTCCTTCCGGGCTGAGATCCTGGATAAGCCACGTATGTAGGTAATCCGACTGCTTCCCCGTTTAATTTGCCTCGTTGCCAGCGCTCAGCGCGGTCTGCTCGTAACACACCAGGGATTTCGACTGCCATCGCAGCTCTGTTAACCCCGGCCGCCCTTCTCGCGCTGATCTTTGCACAGATTACAGCGCCACAAAGATCCCGCCCGGTTGAACCCCCACACGGTCCACGGCGAATTCCGGAACAAGACCAGCGCCCCAGTTCGGAACCCCCAGGATCTAGAATGAGATCAAGCTGCGGTGCAGTATGCTTATCTGCAAATACCAACTTCTCCCTCCAAGGCCACTGAGTATTATTAGCTGCGGAATCAAAGGCAGTCCGTGTCAACGGGGACGACAACGGTGGACATCGGTGGCCCCACAGACACTATGTACAGCATCACTGCATCCCAATATCGCAGCCAGCGAGATCCGCGGAGTGCGCTAGTCCCAAATTCAAATGTCGAAATGGCTCATATGCTGTACTACCTCCGCAGTGGAACGACCACTCGACATCTCGCGACCCGCCTTCCATTCCATGCACCTCAGTTGAACACATGCTTGCAGAACCATCGTGCGGCTCCGTCCTCGCTACCCCAAGAATCCAGCCAAGCCGTCTCTCCTAAAATAACGGGCGCAAAGACAAGTCGACAAAGACTGCACCAGGGGAGCGCCGAGGAAATTGGTGGATCATAGCCGATACGATAACCTCTGAGACTGTCTCAATCACCGTGATCATCCCCATCACTCCATCCTCGCCCTCTGTGGCATGTGCTTCGGGTTCAGCCGCGCCCATCATATCTTGCTCCGGTGTTCTAGCTGCCGTTCTTTACGACACGGGCGGCGAGGTCCGCCCTCGGCCTTGCCCGTGCTGGTGTAAGTGGGGAATGCGTCTGTGGGGTATTTTCAGGCCTGCTCTCGGGCCGATGGGCGACACATCGGCCGTGGGATGTGCGAACGCTAACTGCGCATGACATGCGTTCCATTGGGCCTGCTGTTGTTGTTTGGAATGAATGGAAGGGCCACATTCGTCAGATATTCGCTCGTCACATCTACCCTGAATATGGAACAGGGCATCATCCATCCGTCCACCGTACATGTGCACCCGATGATCAATCTTCCACCACGCGCGGACGCAACGTTGCAGCTCTCTTGCGAACAAACCCCACTGGCTTGAACTCAAACCAGTGGGACGATTGTATAGCACATATATTGCGTACCATACCCAGGTGCTCTTCGAAGCAACACGTGCCCTCCAGAGTTTCAGAGTTAAGGTTCGATGGTTTGTCTCCCTCCAAGCCTGAGTCACCTGAGTCAACCTTCGTCTTCCCAGCTTATCTCCCCTGCAGATGAGTCCTGATCTCATCCAACCAGTCGCAGAAAGCGCTCGGAAATGAGTGTTTGGACCTTTACGTATTCATACTCCAAATGTCCTCAGCGTACTTTCTGCTAGACATTGGTGAATGTGTGATGAACCGCGAAGAAGGGCGGCAAGTCGGTGTACAAGTCGATGCACGTCGACATGACGTTACAACAAATACCGAAATAAAATACTTCGGGTGAATAACAAGGTACTCGGTACTCGGAACCAACACGAGCGCTGATGGTGGCGTGTGTTGCGTCTGATGTCTTCACCGTCGTCTTGTCCGCGTTGTCTGGAATTTCGATGTCTCCCTGCGCAAACGTCTGTGGATAATCAGGTTCAGCAGACCAGGGAATTGCAAGCGTGTTTTGTGAAGAGGGGTAACCCACCTGCTAGCCCTTTCCTTCTCAATCTCTCGCCTTTCCACTTCCCCTGCGCTTAGCACCTCAAATCGTGTCCTGAACTCCTCGGCCTCCGACCATTCCCTCCATACACTCTTCAGGGTTTTTGGACCCCTCCCATCCTTCGGAGTTCGTCCCCACCCACCAAGACCGAGACCCGTCTTGTCTTTCATCACCATAACACCGCTACCCACGGAAGTGCCTGTCCCCGCTATAGGCCCTTCTGTGGTGGAAGATGCTGGTTCGCGTTCCCCGGCTATGACACCCCATTCGATGGCATCTTTTTTGTGTTTCATGAGTTCCTCATGTACTGCATGTGCAATGAGTGGGACCGCTTCTCCAGATAGCCCAAGTTCAGCGCAGAGTTGCTGAGAAAATGCCTCTGGTGTTAGAGGCGAGAGAAGATCCCACTCAATGTGGTCGAGTAGGTGGTAGGTAGCTATCTGTACGTCAATCTATGCGTATGATGCACCATTGGGGCTTAGTCAGTGATCCTTACATTATGCACACGTTGGATTAGGGTCAAACGCAGTGGGAAGATGGAATAAAGCGAGGACGATGGAATGCATGACGACTCACGCTAAGTATGACTCTGCACTCGGGAATCTCTTCGACACTCTCACCATCCCTATCCGTGTGCCTGTGAATATGATCGTCCACACCCAGATCCAACGAAGCAACACCCTCGTGCTCTTCGAGCTGTGCCCTAATTTGATTAGCAACGGTCTCGGCCCAAGGAACGATCGGCAAATCAAGGTCCATGCAAAAAATCTTTGCGAATGTTTCGGGTTTGATAAGGGTTTCGTAGAGGTTCCAGACGAAACAGTCTCGAATTCTATGCGCCTCTGTCTCGAACTCGACACGGATGGGAACGAGGGATGTACGTTTCTGAGAATGAGTTTCGAGGGCGTCTGTGGATCTGTGCATTCCATCATATTAAAATCGATAATCAATGTGCCACAGAAATGGACGTTGGGACATCATAGTTTCCATTGAAGAGAATATATAGAAGAAGACTCACGGATATTCATGTACAGTAGGGCCAACAGGCTTGGGTTTGATAAATCGGGATGGGGGGATCATACCCAGATAGCTCTGTTCCAGCTCCGCCTTTTCTGTGTGTACTGGTTTCAGCTGTTGCTGTGATTGAGGTTGCAGTGGTTGAGGCTGAGGTGTCGATAGCCCGCTCCCAGAATGGAAAACTGACATTCCACTGCCCATGCGTGATCTGGACTGTCGCAAGGCTGTCCGGGTGCCACCACTTGCGACGAAGTCCGAGTCGTCCGAGTCGATGGCACCAGCGTCGGGGAACTCGTCCCCTGATCCTGGTTCGGCGTAGTTGACCATGCCTCCACGACGAGTGGATGTACGTGCAGTAGTAGAGGAAGCATTCAAGATAGGTTGCATTAAGAGAGATGTGCCAGTGCGGAGACGGGGAGGGTAGGTAGAATGCAGCGCTTGGGTGGTTACCGGGAGGGGGTGCAGGGGTGGGTTAGGGGGCGGGGGCGGGGCGGGTGCTGCAGGTACTGATGGCGGAGGTGGTGGCTGGTACGCTGCGGGGATGTATGTTGCTGGGGCGGGCGTTGCGGGCGTGCCCTTGGCAGCGCGAGGGCGGGAACGCGTCCCGGTCTTGGGGGTTGTCGTCGTCGTCGACCATGTGTGAACATTTTTGAGGTAGGCTGAGGGAGTGTCAGGACCGCCAGGACAGACATTTAGAGATGAACTGACCTTTGGATGAAGCAGCCTGCGCGCCCGCTGCAACGTATGGCTGAAACTGGCTCGTTGCGGCATTGGACAACTGGGTTATGGTCTGCCTGAGTTGGGCGTCGGTGAGACTGGTCATGTTCGTCGTCGGGTACGATGTCGACGCTTGCGGTGGTGTGTCGGTCATCGTTCAGGGCAGTCTCGTGCAGCAGGCCAAGCGATTGCTGTCTGTCAGGAAGACGCGTGTTATGTAATCGCACATCCCTTGACACACACTTTGCTTCGCGTGCTCAACGTCGTCGTCGTCGTCGTCGAGGAGCTCGAGTTAATTTATCATGCTATCGACACTCCTCAGGAAACAAACGTCCTCTTTCGCCCCTCTCGCACGAGGGTGTTTGAGACGTTATTCGACCTCCCCAGGGCCAAACGAGGAGTTGATCCAAGCACTGTCACGATGTAAGTCTCGTTGTCAAACGTGACCAGAATGCCAACGAGCATTTTAGACATGGAAGAGGAGAAAGCCTCCGCGTCCTCGAATTCTTACAAGGTGCGGGCTTACTCGAAGGCGATCAGTGCCATTGGTCAGCTACCCGAGCAAGTTCGGTCAGTCGAGCAAGTCAGGCATGCAAGTTCATCTTTGTCTCCATGGTTTACTCTCGTCTCATGAGCTCACCTAGCTCGAAGGAATAGGTGTGCGCATCGCGAAGCGCATAGATGCTTACTTCTCTGGAACTCCCTATGTCTGTGGATGATTCACCTCTAGTCTCATTTCACAGCTTCATATCCCTGCGCGCTATAGGAACCACCCACGCCATCCAAGTCAAGGAAAGCTAAGAACTCGGACCACTCTCTTACGGAGCACACAAAACCCAAACCTCGAAAGACCCTTGACGAACTGCAGAGAGAACAGGTGGTGTCCTCACTGTCAAGTGTCAGTGGCATTGGGTAGGGCAAATCTATTGCCGTCCATCTACGTGTTTCATTTCCTTGTGCACAGATCATCAAGTGCCAACACACTCTACGACGCAGGTTGTAGATCCTTTCAGGATCTCCGAGAGCCTAAATTCCTTCAGATGCTAAGCCGTCCTCAGCAGATTAACGCACAATACATGATTGGCCTTGATCGCTGTATGATTCGTGAACAAGCATCAACCGTCTGTGTACGTATTACATGATACATGCTTTCCCCCGTTGATCCCTCAATCTGCGCCTCGCAACAGGACTTTGTGACACAGAATATTTCATCCAAATATACTGTTATGCTGAGCGGTGACTTGTGAGTCTCACATCCTCATGCTCTGGTGCGATTTTTACCTTTCTTCCAGCCGCCGTGGTACAGCCGGCGCTCAAAACATCACCCTTGTCGTGCTTCATGCACAGACCACTGGCGTATTTCCACCCGAAGGTACTCCGAACATTGACTCTACCATAAAACAAAGGTCCAAATACGACATCATACCGTCTCCCTTCGCAAGTCACCCTGAGACCAAGGTCAAGTCCAAAGGCCTACCAGACACCGCGACATTTTCGACAGAGATCATCTCGCCACTGGAGTGCCGAGGACTTCTTGCCACTACTATTACTGCTGGTGCCCAGAAGTGGGATGGGATTATTAGAATTCCTGAACGTGGCGAGACCGAGACGGAAGGAAATGGGTGGGAGACGAGGACAGAGAGAATTCAAGGTGTCCAAAAGCGCGAAGGCCAATTTTACAGCGCCAAGATATAGTGAGTTTAATCTGCCGATGCCTTGTGCGTGACCAGGGACTTAGCTGTGACGTTAGTTATGTCCCACGTCAGTGTGCAGGCGCAGCTTCAATAGCGCTGACAGGGGACATCCAATTCAATCTTGCCATACGGAAAGCTGCATCCCGACTTGGTTTTCGCCTCAATGAATATGGGTTGTGGAGATGGCGAGGCGTGGGTGACGAAATCGACAGACAAAGGTGTATCGAGCAGGACGGGGGATGTTGGGAATTGGTCGCCAGTGAGAGGGAAGAGGATATCTTTGAGGCAGTTGGGATGGCGTGGGTGACACCGGAAAAGAGGAATTTCGCGAATCTGGACGTTCGGTCGAAGAAACGGAAGACAGAGGCGCAGTGAAGGACACCGATTTGGTTTGTCCTTCTCCAGCCGCACGTCGGAGGAAATTTAATTTCACTCATTGTAGGGTATGATCTCTACCAAGTTGTGTCTAGTACCAAATGCTTCTTGTCCTATGGGCAGGAAGGACTTGCGCGCACTTGATCCCCTC
>JBBPNB010000021.1:0-93274 GCA_038090635.1 Rubroboletus satanas
TTGAAGGCTGTATACCTAAGTTGATCGTGCTGCACAACGTCGTGTTCCAAGCCACACAGTAAGTATTTGCTGTATTGAACGCCGACGGGTCCAGCGAGCACCGTTGACACGTGAGAGTCGCTCACCATCTGTGGAAATTTACCAATTCCCCGCAAGCGTCTGTTGTTCCCTTCCAGCACATCCTGCTACGTCCCTCCCTTCTTTATGTCGTCGACGTTGGCGAAATACGAAAACATTGTTATCAAGAACGTCTCAACAATATCAACCCTTGAATCTTCCCTCAGGTCTATAACCTGGTTCTTACCGGGAAGGTTCAAGGATGCTGACCTTGTGTCGGAAGCTTGTCAGTCATTTCTTTCTGCTAATATGTGTCGTGTGTAACCGGATGTACCCTCTCGCAGTATCCGCCCTGTTGAATACCATCAGCCTGTATCACGACACTCTACTCGCGAGAATTGTGAAGAGTGATCCACAGTGGAGGCCCATTCTCCCCACTCCTCTTCATACCAAGTACACTCGCGCATGGTCTGACAAGGATGCCTTCTACAAATGGCTCGCTCGAGCACTTGAGTTCATCAGGTTCACTCAACTTCTTGTTGAGATGGTTATGAAACGCAAATTGTCCACCCGAGCCAGATGGCGGGGTATCATTCTGATAGAAATCGTAAAGTAAGCCCTTCCCCGAGACGGGTCGTATGCAGGTCCCGATATTAGTTTTGCCAGGGCGATACTTCGGTTCATCCTTCTAAGGGTTACCCACAGACCCCTATTATCTCCCCCCATTCCTGAACGTGACATTGACCCCGCCTCACTACCACTATCTTCCATTCACTCCTCCCCTACACTTGCCCCTACCACTCCTTCCTCATCTCCACCTCCAACTCCAGATCACCTCAAGAATAATCGTGTTCCTTTACAACCCTCCGCTCTCATGCTTACCCCTCCTCCTCCCGGACGCGCTGATACGTCTGTAGAAGATTATCTCCTACCAAAAGCGCTGACGACAGCTTCTGTCAGACCTTCCTTACAACTCGTTAAACCTCTCGTGTCTATCCGGGACTGGACAGCTGAGGTTATCTACATCCTCCGACCCCTTGTTTATGGTAAGTCGTCTCGTCATACTCAGAAAAGTCTCACCGGGACAGTCTTTCAGTGGCCATGTTGACCACAGGGAAGCGCAAAGACCGTGCCCTCATGACCACCTTCGCGCTCGAGCTTTTATCTCGCAACCTGCGCCGGGTCCCATCTCCGTCTTCAACTGTAGAACGGGACGAGTATGCTCGCAGGGACCGGGACTTGGTTTGGTACCTCCTTCGCGGATCCGTGTGGGATTCATACACGCGGTGAGTTGACTCTTTTGGAATCTACGATATTATTTAAATTCATCCTCTTTTTGTCCAGACCGAAGATTGAATCGATCGCGGAAAATGTTGCTACCAAACCTATAATTGGAGCCTTCAGCTTGATCGTCAGGGATTGGATACCATTGATTGACGAGTATTACTATTGTGGGTGTTACCTCATCTTGTTCCTTTTCATCTTAATGATGAGGCACTCAGATACGGCGCTTTGAAACCCTTCGTGAGACATGTATGTATATTTGGAGACTGGTTGGGTGATCCACATTGCCGATTGCGAATGCTGCTCCAACCTTTCCTCCAAGCTGCACCTGATCTTGACAAACTTCCTCACACACGGTGCCTTGGGACAAGCCAATGTTGAGCCAATGGATCGAGGCATCGTGGCAATATGATATCAGAATCTGCCTGGTCCGTTTACGATGCGGAACCTGAGATAAGCGCGAGTATACGAGCGAGTGTATTCATTAAGTTGATTCGACTTGCATACCTCCTTACACGAACGAACATGTCGGTGACTCCTGCGGCACCGCGACGTAATGTGACAGCCCACCATACTGAGGGCAAGTCGGTTCAACATGATGATCTTGTTCAGCCCGAGGGACTGGTATGCGCTTCAGGTTGACCACACCCCGTGCGTGATAGCTAATGCTATTGTAGGCTGGGTTGCATGAGATTCGGTTTGGTAGGTATTGGACAACTGTAGATGATTTGTCCACCAACGACAACAATTCCCGCGAACAGGTTACTAGTATGTAGATGATCTTGCTCGAGATGGTGCACAAATTAATGGCGAGTTGACGTACAAAGTCGGTACACAAACACTACCAATTTCGCGTACTCGTGGTAACCTCCTGGCTATTTAAACAAATCCTCCCCCCCGTCCAGACCACCAGATGCGCCAAGATTCATCACCGAGCTCTACTACCCTCCCTCCCTTGGACTACCTACAACCCAGCCCAGTCAGAGGCCAGCTCGAACCTCATGATGAACTCACCAGAAACTCTGGTTGCCGCTTTCTTCAGTGTACAGATACCCCCAACGAGCTCAAGGTTAGACACAGCTTCTATGGTTTTTCTCCACTCATCTTTTTCCTCTAAAAGGTGTTACTGCCCCCTCGGACTGCCCAGATATACGCTCTCCTTCTCAAGACAGAGCTAGTTGAGCTTGAAAAGCAATGCGATGCTTCTTGGGAGCGCATCCTCGACATCCGTCGTCTGAAAGACCGTATGATTAGGAAGTGTCAGCGCCTCGCAAAGGCCTACTCCGCAAGCAACCCCGGAACTCGCGTCCCCTTTCTTACTCTCCACGCCCCACCCGACTTTCGCATCAAAGAGATAGAGAAGTGGATTCGACGCCAGGAAGGCTCTGACGTATTGAAGAAAATGATCCCCCCCGATATGCTCAGACAGCGTGGTTCATTCTGCTGTGATCGTTGTGCGAACTTAGTACCTCACCATCACACCGTATCAAGTCGTCGTTCCGCTGTGCAAACTACCCATTCCCGCCGTTCGTCCATCTCTGAAAAATTACCGTCAAAAGGGACTACACTCTCGAGGCGTCCTAGCATGTCCACGAGTGACATCAGAGGCACTAATCCTAGACCCCCTTTACCTAACGCATCAACCGTCATCAATGAGAATATTATTCAACGTGTCAGAGGTCAGGAAATTCGTGCCGAGGAACACATGTCCCTGCATGCATCGAAGCATTTTGAGGAAAACATCATCTCCCATGTCGCCAGTATCGCACAGGAACGTGCCCAAGTTCGTACCTCCAAGCATAATCAAAGCACATCGATCGATGCGTGCAGGTTCACTTCAGAGGGCAAGCTCCAGGAAATCAAACGTCCGGTGCACACCATCGTCGAGGATCCGCACGAGCTCGGGATGGACCACAGCAATCGTTCTTGTGTCGAGAGTCATTCCGAGGTGGAGTCCCTTGGTCATCTCTCCATTGTATCCCCGGACCCATTACCAGTTCCATATCATGGATCCACCTCAGCCGCCTTTATGGAGATATGTGACAGCCCTGTAGATGTGACACGTCCTGAAACCAATGAATCTCTGCAAAGGGACTCGTCTGCGGGGGATAGTACTCCATCACCTCCATCGGAAGATGAACCTACCACGGATGGCATGTCTCGGCTCGATATACCTCGTAGACGAAGTAGCCTCAAGCGTAATAACTCCGAACTTCGGATGAGTATGGCTTACTCGACGAAAACCGTGTCATGGGCAATGGACCGAGATTGGGCCCACCAAATGACTAAGTACCACGCTGCGACCGCTCAAGTGGAGCATGCCGGTGAGTTATTCTTCGCATTTACTCTCTCCCTTTTTGACACTGCGTAGATGAAGAATGGGGTGTCGTCTGTCGGAAATATCAAGAAGAACTTGCTGGTTTAAGAGTGCTCCGCCGTAACGTCACGCAGACCCTATCGAAACTCTGCATGGAGACCGAGAAACTTAAGCGTGAGGACGAGGTCATTCGGGATCAGGAGGAAAAACTCCGCCAGGGATATGAACAATTAGAGCAGACGCACGGACAGTACCGTGCCACGGGTGAGAGCTGTGATTCATCATTCGACACCTGTGCTAACGTGATTATCTTTGACTTTGGTAGTTAAAGCCGCTTTACAAGAAACGGAGCAAGTTCTTACTCTTTGTGGGACAAAACGGGATGATGAACTTCAAGGATCCTAAGGGTATTCGTTGAACCTGCAATCCATCATTTAGAGCTGCTCACTTGAATCATCTATTGGCGTCCATTGCTTACATATTTCCTCCGGATACTTGGTACCCTTGTACTGCACAGTCTCCGATTTTTCCTCATGCGACCAGCAGTAATCCTTAGGGAGTATTCGACATTTGTACACGACCACGGCTCCCATGATCGCTGCATCGAGCGTAACTCATCGCCTTGATTTTCGGCGTGTTTTTCTACATCGAGCTTGAACGTTTGAACAAAGGTCGCGTATTATAATATGCAAGATGGTAACGAAGAGATCCACAAATCGGGATGATATCCATACATATGTATGATCAAGAATAAGGGAATACAGCTGCTCGAACAGAATTCAAACCTCAACATAATACATCCAACCCGTCACCTCTTTATACACACGAGCCTCAGTGTTACGTGTAGTGCTTGGTGAGCTCCTTCAGGACAGCCCCAACGTGGCTTTCATGGGCAAGACTCATCAACCAAGAAGTAGCAGATGACTGTTCACCAGCAGCATCATTAGTACTCTTGCTCGCCGTAATTTGAGTCTGGACCTCCTTGATTATCTCTGTTCCCAATTGAGTGCCAACGCTTAGAACCTCCTCCGTTGCGCTCCACAAAATAGTGGTTTCTACAGCGGTAGCGGATTCCACTCGCGTAGACCCTTGGGAGTCCCTTGGAACATTTTTTCCAGGGACATATGGCCAGCTTCTCTTTATTTCTTCTTCGAGGGGGAGCAGACTGCACACCAGCAAAGGGTTCTTCTGAATGCATTCACTCACTTGGGGAACCATGTCGCCTCGTTCAAGAACGGATGGGTGAATCGTTTCGTGCGTGACGTCGTCGGTCTTGGTTGTGAGCTGGCGTGTATTCTCTAGAGCTAGGGTAAAAATTCCGGTACGGGAACTATCTTTGATCAGTGGACGAAAAATGGCTATCATGTGTAGACTCACTCGTGGGGAGGCTGCTTTCCCCAAGGGGCGACGGGGTCAGGAAGTGATCTAATGTACTCCAAATCCACGGAAAGTATGTCCCCGATGTTAGCCACCATCCAAGTGAGTGTCAAGTCCGATAGGTCATGATCGTGCCAACCACCTCCAATCTTTCAAGTATTTAATCAGAAAAGAGCAATGCCAAGACGGACTATACTCACATCGGAATGTTCGCCTGGTTTTCATGCCATGTTACTCAGTAGCCATAAGAGAGGGACACCACTCACCAACGAACCAACACTGGGAATGATGTATTAGGATCGTGATCTGATTCTTTGATCGACGCTTACCTGCTTCAGAACTTGTCCTTTGCGACGGCCACCCTGCGTCTGCTCAAATTTATTGCAGTTCTATGGAGGCAGTAAAGATGACCGGATAAGAAAGGTCCTCCGAGATCGTACGGATACTTACAAAGTCGAGCCTGGCTTCATTGATAGCCAGTGCTTGATACGCCCGTTCAATGTGTTCACCAAGTTCTGTGTTTGGGAAACCAAATATCGATTTGGTGGATGGCGATTGGCGAGTGATCTCCTCTGGTAACCCAACGGAACCGACAGTGTCGAAAACGCCAACACACCTGGTGGTGGGTTACGACAGACATCACGGAGTGATTAATCGACTACCTACTTGACCGAGAAGGTATGATCGTTAGAAATAGCTCTCAGTTTTCCACGAGAAGTGGGGGAGGTCCAAGGGGTAAGTTCAGCCTGTAACTTTTCTATTTCTGGGACATGTATTTCATCACCAAGAACCATGCGGTCCAGAGATCTAGAACGAACCTGTGGGGTTATTTGACTTGCCCAGCTTTTGATACGCGACAAAAATTTCCGCGAAGTAGTCCATATCGGTCTTGTCCAAAATACCGATGGCACCCTACATGGACATAATAAGCATGGACACGGATAACAGACCTGGGAAGAAAAAACTTGCGATGAACATAGCAACCATGCGCGCCGTGTATGCACCCTGTCGGTTTTATTAGGGACAGAAACCCCTCTGAACCAAGTGTACTCACTCTTGAGAACCCAAACAAGAAGATCTATAACATGTAAGCGGGGGTGTAACATCCATGTTGAAACTGCTCGCCGTACCTCATCTCCTGGATGGAAATTCCTGTCGACGTTGAAATCAGATCCCTGCTGCTAGGGCGTCCTTCAAGAAGAGGTCACTCACTGTGCAATGAAGGCATATCCCTCTTGCACCTTCTCCACTGCCCAAGCCCAACGGTGTGTGAGTACTTAAACGCTGGCGCAGCGGGCGATATCTACCTAGTGATGCTCCGGTGGCGCCTGTGCAGTGTGGAGTAGCTGAGCCAAGTTTTAGTTACATGATATATGGGCTCGCCTTGGACATATTCCGAGTAGAGGTTTGGCGAGCTCCCGATGCCACATTGATAAAACACGATCTGCGGTATCGCATATTCGCTGTTGGAACAGAGTTAGTAGTAACTCGCCGCAGCAGCACTGCTGACTTGGGGGAAACGACATACGTTCGTTCATCGTGGTGATTGAGTGCGCGAGAGAGTTTCTGAGGGTGTAATGCCACAAGACAGTTAACCCAGTCTGCCCGCTTTCAGCTTGAAAGGTGCGTGTTACCCACCAGGACGTTGGTATACTTCCAACGTTCCTTTACAACGACTCCGTCTTGCCATGTTCTGCCATGGTGAGGATAATTCGGAATCAGAATATTGGTTTCAGTCGACGACCACCACTGATCTCATTACTTACCCATCACAGCAGACAATGATTCTTTTCTTGGTCTTGAGCGGCAAATTTGACGTTCCTACCCGGGCCGTAACGGCGCTTAGTGGTTGGGCATGATCAAAGGCAGATGTGGGAGACATGATAGAGATGGGGAGCGTCTTTCAATTCACCACCCAAGGACGCAGTATTTATGCAGGACCCAACTACATCAATCAATTGCTCGGCAGTGCTAGGATCAAAATGGCCCATCAGTTAGCCGGCAGTCCAGAATAAAACCGGTCTGCCTGGAGAATGTTTGTTTAGATAGCATCAGCGGCGCATTCTTCTTTCAAAGATTCAAGTATGCCGACCAATGGAAAGGAGTGAACAAAGGCGATTAAAGATATCCTGCGCGGTGGGAACTACCCGCCGTGATGGCATGATGCTTGCTGTGCAACCAAATGCGAATTCCATTTGGCAATACAGCACAGGTTCTAACAAAACCAGTACTTTGGCTACCTGCCTAGCCGGAACTCAGCCCCAGAATACTCATCTAATGCGCGACAGAACGCAGTCTCAGATATCGGTTCAGGCGTGCCAAGCGATTTAGAGCGAGAGGGATCAAATTCTTGGTCGTCATCTGGACGGGTGCGGCTGTTCTTTGTATAGTCAGGTCCTGGCGGACTAATCGGCAAGCCACACGCACTGGAACTCGGTAAGAGTGTTTTGCCATGGTGGGAAGCCGTGGAATTCGATGGGAGGATACGGCATCCTCATGCCACCTATGTGGTGGATTATCATCAAGTCAGGTGGTGGCAAACCAGCTTTCCAAAGTTCAGATCAATGAAGAGTGATGACCATCAAATCTGACCTTCTAGTACCATGGCCAGCTTTGGTACAGTCAAATTATACGGAAATCTGCTAGGGATTGTACCATCTGACATCGGGGTGCCACTAACGCAATTTTGCAACAGCGAGCGGCTAGCTGAGACAATGGCAGGTTTACCGGAAGCACGGGACACTATGTGAAGTGTCAAGTTACTGGATGCGGAGGATACACCTTTGCCTGGCTCCTGTCAGAGATCTCCATCAGGTGCACAGGACGGAACGCACTTTTTGGTTGTTTACGAACAGCAACATTCCTACGCTTCCGAAGACGAGACAGATGCATCATCGTGATTATATTCAAGTCCGCAGGGTGCATTGGATGTTCGGGCGAGTGAGACCTTGAACCAGAAGGCTCCGAAAGCGGTGGTGTCAGAGGATACTCGACCTCCGACTCGCCGCTGTCTTCCGAGGTCTCGTTCATGACAAAGACGCGTCGATGTGTACTCTCAGAACATCCGTAAAGGACGCCTGTATGTGTGCGTTCAGAATGTTCCATTCGAGTGTCAAGGACGCATACCGTGGCGGTCGTAGACAGTAAGTGTCTCTATACCCAACTCTCGACACCACGCGGTGACACTTTGTAGGCATTGAAGGAACGCAGTTTCCGTTTTTTCCGCAGGCAGGTCGTTGTTCGCGACGAGGTTCAGACAAAGGTGTTTTGGGATCTTGCTGCGTTGGGCCTTCAGCGGTTTAGGTTGCCTCCATTTGCATCTCTGCACCCACGCAGTGATGGTCACGAATGCAGCATACAAAAAGTGGATGAGGCGGAGCGCCCAGTGAGTCGACATCAGGTATGCGACATAGACAAAGCCGAACGGTTCCTACTGCTATGAGCTACTTACGGAGCGTAGAGGGTCACGTGATTCTTTGAGAATATATTGAGTAGATATGTGGAGCCAGTTCAAAGTTTGTAATAGATTCAAGCGGAAGTGTCCAAGTTCTACGGCTCAGAGAATAACGGGTTCCCCTTCAATAGTATGCTTTATCTTCAGCAGGATCGTTGTCTTCCAACTATCCAGCTTGGTGACCTGATCATATTCGACGACACATCCTGTAAACGCCTGTTGATCCTCGGCTTGGATAGCGTCAATGATCGCGTTGACAAATTTACACTCGCGGGTGGATGCAAATGTAGGGTCCTGTGACATGTACTTCTGTATGTTTCGTTTGGCGGTAACAGAGTCCTACATGGTGTTGGCAGGGCAACTCAGGTATGTGTGTCCCACTTACCTTCATAGCCAAGGCGCAAAGACATGCCCTTAGCCAATATTCCTTGACACTGTATTTCGTGAGAGCAGATACGAGTGATTGGTCCGCAACCTGCTCATAGCGTTGAATGGCTTGTGGATATTCCTCTAGCTCAGCGTGGAGGTCTGCAGCATCTTTGTAGCATGCATTCGCAGTACTGCAAATCATCAGCATATGTTCACTTCATGTGCGAGATTACGAACGCAGTGGCATCCTCTTGGGAGTACCAGTCCCCTGCTCGCTCGAGGCTCTCGCAAGCTTTCCGAATGTCATGGAGCTCGTGTTGATATATTTGCGCAATCTCTTTCTCTCTGTCCGCAGCTTGTCGGAATCGACCAGAGGTCGTCAAATGAGTGATTGTCTGAGACAGGGCTCGGATTGCCACTGGAGGATGTAGATTCAGTGTTTCAGACCATCTGGGGGGTGTAAGGCGTGGATTCACAGTCAGGATACCCTCGCTTGTATGCCTTGGCAGCATTCCACCAGGCATTTGCAGCTTCGTTCGTTTCCTTGCACTTTTCTCTACACTCGGCTTCTCTTGCGAATGCATCGCCTGCATCCCTGAACTGCTTGTCAAGTTTGAAGGCGTTGGCAGCTTGCTGATAAATATCACCGGCTTCCTCGTATTTCGTAGACGACGAAGAAAACCACCCTGTAGATGAGTTGACCTTCTTGTCCGCCTTCTCTAAGAGAGTCTGGGCGGGTGATTTGGACGGCATCGTGGTCAGGATGCAGCTTGGAGCCTCGGACGGATTCCAATCGCAGCAGATCACGTGGAGCGATACACAGAGAAGTACCGCAGTGGCGCCGCATCAGTACTTGTTTCAATCGTCCGTTCATTATGTCTGCACTTTCAGGTTTCGAACGCGAGCTCAGGAAGGGGCTGGAAGAGTATCCAGTAAAACCAGGTGAAAAGTTTTCGTATGGTACTGCAGGTTTCAGAACCCTGTAGGTGCACGTTGCATCATGACCTCGCCCAAATCAGATCTAAAATGAATCTAGAGGAGACAAGCTCGAATCCGTACTCTTCAAGGTTGGGATTCTTGCAGCTTTAAGGAGCAGGTCGTGCGACGGTAAGACCATCGGCGTGATGATCACTGCTTCGCACAACCCAGCTGAAGTACGTCTAATACCTCTCTCGATCGTCTCGATATTGCTCAAACCCAAGCCCCGTGCAGGACAATGGCGTCAAACTCGTTGACCCTCGCGGAGATATGCTGGATACTTCTTGGGAATCGCATGCTACCGACTTCGCAAACGCGCCATCACCTGATGCGTTCATCGCTGTTCTTGAGAGTTTCATCCAATCCAAACAAATACCACTAGGTACACCAGCCAGAGTCGTGTATGCCCGCGATACGCGCGCATCTGGTCCAAAGCTTGTTGCAGCACTTCGTAAAGGCCTCGCTGCCATGGGTGTGAAGGTCATGGATGCCGAGGTTACTACAACGCCTATCCTCCACTACTTGGTAGATACCATGAATACCACGACACAAGAGTGGAACGTGAACAACTTGATACCAGGATATTACCTCAAGCTCAGCAATGCATTTAAAAGGCTTCTCGTCAGTTTCCACTCTCGGTCGAGTGCGCCTCACCGCTCACTTTTCCTACAGGCAGACAGGAATACTTCAGCGCCCCTGTTGATCGATTGTGCCAACGGGGTTGGTGCTCTAGCTGCGAAAACGCTCAATGAGTCTCTTGGCGACTCTCTCACTCTCGAGTTGAAAAACACTTCCATAGAAAGTACGGAGAAACTTAACAAGGATTGTGGCGCCGACTATGTCAAGGTCAACCAAAAATTGCCGCCGTCTCTTACGTCCGAGTTGGGACTTGGACAACGTGGCTGTAGTTTGGACGGTGATGCTGATCGCCTGATCTATTACTACTTGGATGGTGGTGGAAAGTTCCACATGCTTGATGGGGACAAGATTACGACGCTAGTTGCAAGCTTCATCGTGGGATTAGTCAAGGACGCTGGCCTCGAAGATTCTCAAGAGGAGATCAAAGTTGGTGTCGTCCAGACGGCGTATGCTAACGGGAGCTCCACCAAATACTTGTCGGAGGTAGGTAGCCGCACCACGGTGGAACCGACCGACGCTTACTCCCATGCAGAGGCTTCCTGTGACATGTGTGTCAACTGGCGTCAAGCATTTGCACCATGCCGCAGCCGAAAGATATGACATCGGAGTGTACTTTGAAGCCAATGGCCACGGAACTGTCTTGTTCTCGTCGTCTGCTCAGCGTACGATTGCCTCTCATGAACCATCCACAGCTGCACAGGCGACCGCACTCGGCCGTTTAAAGGACGTGATTGAGGTTATCAACCAGACCGTTGGCGATGCACTCTCTGACATGCTCCTCGTCGAGGTCGCGCTGTACCACATGCCCTACACTGTGGAAGCATGGGATAAATTGTACTCGGACCTTCCGAATCGATTGGTTAAAGTCAAGGTCGGGAATAGGAATGCGTTTGTCACGGAGGATGCGGAGCGCCGCTTGGTGCAGCCACTCGGCCTTCAAGCGAAAATCGACCAATTAGTACAGAAGACGGGGGGTCGCTCGTTCGTTCGGCCTAGTGGCACAGAGGACGTGGTAAGGGTGTATGCGGAGGCACGAGAGACGGACGTGGCCATTGGTAAGAAGCCTGACCTAGACACACGCTTAATGACGATCTTGGATGCGCAGATCTTGCCTTCCGTGTCGCCGGGCTCGTATACGATGAGGCGGGTGGAGACCCTGCACAGAGGCCAGCAGACTTTAGGTGACAAAGGGCAGAAGGAGGTAAACTCATCCAAGTGTATGTGTACTTTTAAGAATAATGAACATCCGAATTCCGAACCGAGTAATCGCAAGACGTAATTTGGTGCAATAGTTGTGCATTGAACGCTACGACTTGAAATGTATGTACATACCGACCTTGCTTCGTTTCTGACGTCCATCGACCAATACATCTCTAGTTCATCCATGTGTCGATTCGTGATCTACAAAGGCACATCCCCCGTCCAATTGTCGCATGTGAGCAACTTGTCGTCGTTCCACTCGCACCAGTCTCTGAACATTCGTAGCTATTAACCCGCCCGTGTCATTCCATCATTAACCAAGCTTTCGATTCGCGACTGCGCCTCGACCGTCGCAGACCCATAAATGGAGACGGCTTCGGCGTTGGTGCGTTTCGGCACGGTCATCACAACGTGCTATCCTCAAAGATCCCATCCCAGGGTGGTATGACACTGTCCATGATGAAGAACTTGGCAGCCAACCTTGCATATTCACTTCCGTGACACCCGTAACCAAGTTCACTGAACCATGGGGATCTTCGCTGACACCAAAATAGGCTTGGAATAACGCTAATCTCATACGGTTGGCGGAGAAGATCAAGTCGCCCCTCGTGTTGTACGTTGATAAAGATGCTTGTGCCTTCTTTGGACCCTGATCTCTCCAGTGCTCACGTGAGAGCAACAACCGCTGGTTCTCTATCATTAGACAATTGCCATCCTTTTGTTTTCGGTAACATCATGGTGAGCTCGACCGTGATCCATGTGATAAATTACCATTCATAGTTCCGCAAACCTAGTTCATGCACAACGGTGGAATCGCAGATTTCCATCTAGTTAAACGGAGACTACAAGCAGAGTTATCGGATGAGATATTCAATATCGTACAGGGAAACACCGGTAGGATGTTCTTCCTAGTTATGGGAAACCTGCTTGTTAAGCAAATGTAGATTCGGAGTGGGCATTCGCATTGTTTCTGTCCAAGGTGAGTGTCCGACTAGCAAACCCTTGATGTTGTACTGATTTGTTCTCAGCTACTTGATGCGAAAGCAAAGTCATTCACTCATCAAACACTGCAGCGAGCAATGTTGGACACCATTGCTACCCTCAACAGCTACGCCGATCTTGCTGGCATAACCGAAGTATGGTCCTCTCATGGAATGATGCACAACAACTTACCCTGTGCTTAGCCCAGTCTGATGAACTTTTGCGTTACCGACGGCGAGAGTGTGGTTGCGACACGTTATATTTCATCTCGTCACGATGAAGCCGCTTCACTGGTAAAGGACGTGTCCAGAGTAATACATTCTACAGTCTGAGGACGTTTGCAGTGGTTCTCATCCGGCACAACCTTCAGCGAGTATACGCAAGGTGGACACTACAAAATGACAAAGGCAGACAAACGAGAGAACATCATCATGGTTAATTCCCATCTTTTGTGTGCTTGCACTCCTGATCCGTCTCAGATTGCCAGCGAGCCGCTGACCTTCGAGAAAGGTGCGTATCCACACTTGACATGAGATGTTCGGACTCGACATTCGCAACAGCCGATTGGATGGAAATACGAACTAACAACATGGTTGTGATCACCCCAAAGATGAATTTTTTACAGATACCTATCGTTGACAAGTTTTATGTTTCACCATCCGACCCTGCTGCCCTTAACCGTGGAACGGACTTTGCGGCTGCGAAGGGTCTTCTTAGCCCAAGGAATACGCTCGCACCCACACGTCTTAGGGATACTACACCATAGCTGTCCATTTAACTTAGTGTTCGAGTGTATTCTATGTTTTGATGTTTGTTGTAAAATGAGGCATGTGACACTCGGCACCCAGCGCGACCAACAAGTTCACCTCCAGAGGCCGGCGACACGCCCGTGGCCATTGTCCGCCATCTCCGAACGAGAGCGACGAACGTATCGGCGAGCAATATGAATCCCTGGATACTATGGAGTGCGCTGTCCCACACGGCGAGGTATGTGCAATGTCCTGCACCCATCGTCGTCAATCTTACCTGCTCCAGGTTGTCTACTGCGTTGCAGATATTGCTTTACCTCCCTTTGACTCTCGCAACCCTCTCCGCTCCCGCGTTCCTTCTGCTCTCACTTCTACTTTCCGTGCATTCGTTCATCCATGGCACACTCATCCTTCTCTGGGGGTCGCAGCTGCTCTCCGTCATGCAGGTTCCCATGCACCCATTCCTCCTCCTTGTATCCTTCAATGGCTTCTCCCACTCTGTTCATCCAGTACTAGCCACTGCAGTCAGTTGGTGGGGCAAAATATTGACGTTTTCGGGACCAATTTATGTAGCCATGGAGGGCCTCTCTAGCCTGCTCTTCGCCCAGAAAGTTGGTCAGGTTGGAAAGGAGTTGGCAGATGAAGCAGAAAGCTACCAATTTGGCATCCTTATTGCATCAGCAGCAGCATATGTTGTTGCAGCCTGGTGGATTGTCGTGGTCGGTTGTCTGTCTGCCTTGCTGTTACTTTCGCTCATTTTTGCTCCCACAGGCGTATCCAGCTGCAGCAACGTCACCACTCTCTTCCACGCTGTTGGGCGTGGCATTGACCGCTTTCCTGTTCCTGACGGTGATTGGCTTCCGCCTCCGCCGGACAAACATTGTAGAATCTTCGATGCTCTCTTTGTTCCTAGCCTATAACATCTGGCTCTGTGGCTTTGATCAGACATCATTCTCGGATCCCGCATCTTCATAGTATGTCACACCTATCGCCCACATCCGCCGTGTACTGAAACAACACCTACAGCGCACCGCTTTTATCTAATATCCTTCCCCATCTTCAAACACTTGTCAACTTCATTACAAATACCCTCCCAAAGCCAGTGCTCGTCGCACTATTTTATCGACTTACTATTCTCCAGTTTGCCTCGCGCATACTTCCTACGATCGGTACAGATGCTTGGGAGTCAGATGACTCAACAAATGATGGCTGGGATGGCAGACCTGTATGATCTCAGAAACCTAGCTCCTATCCACACCTGACTGTTGGACATGCCTTGTAGACATCAACGTTGACTCGTGTCCTGTTGACATACCGACAACTAATATTTGTCATGGTGTACTCACATCTACTGCGTGCGTTCCTCATGCGCTCATTATCCCAAGGCTAATGCTTCGGACATGTCTGTAGTTTTGGATCCTGCATCCCAAGTCTGGTGGCGTTGGGCAAATGTCATGTTTACCCTCCTTCTATGGTCTGTAGAACTCGTTGTTAGTCCAGATGGTGATGACGTGAGCACAAAGTGGAAAGTGGAGTAAATTGTCCAGATGGCACCCTATGGACAACGTCACCCATGTCTCTCAACAACGCACTTCTTTCCGGATCAGCAGTTATTCGCTTTCCATTCCGCCTCCTCCTCCCTCGTCCCTTCATAATACTCCCTCTTCCAGATCTGTACCTTCTCCTTCACGTCCTCGAGTATCCGCTCGCATGCTGCGAAAGCCTCCTTGCGATGCGGCGATGATACCGCAACGACTATTGACGGTTCGCCCACAGGAACGGTTCCTAGGCGATGATGGACGGTGCAGGATATGATAGAAGGAATGTTGTGAAGCGGTGGTTGGTGTGTCGATCGAGATACTGCTTTACGGGCGTCCTGGAGGATTTGCACCATGGTTTTAATGGCCAGCTTGCTGTAAGCTTGATATTCTAAGCGTGTTACTACCTTGCCTGTGGGATTTACATGGCATGTCAATAACGACGTCCACAGCATGTACCGTGTGGTGATACCTTTGAAGGAGTTGCGAGTGGTACCAATGAAAACGGCTGTTGCACCAGCGTTATCGTCCCTTACTGAACGCATAATTGCATCTGCATCGAGAGGCTCGTAGGTCAAGACACAGGTGCCACCCTCCCAGTACTCTCTCGTCGCAATCGAGGTGCTCGGGTAAGCCATCGTTGGAGCAAGGCTAAGGTATCAATGGTAAATGGTAAAATCTAATCACGCCATCGAGGCCATCAGCTAACGCTGCCTCACGGCATCTCAGCGCTTCAGCTCTCGCTTACAGCGCCTGACCTTGACCCAGAATCCTACCAGTCTACTACATGTTCGCGACGGGCCATCGTACACCCACTTCTGTTAGGAGTGTCTCTCGATTAACTCGACGCCGTCCGCTCTCTCTTACACACCACTCGTCATCACACGGTGTTCCCATTGACGTGCACCCAGAAGTTGAGGATGCACTGGCAAATGGCCGTGCAGTGGTAGCGCTGGAGTCCACGATAATCACTCATGGAATGCCATACCCCACCTCCTTAGAGATGGCACAATCAGTAGAGAACATTGTCAGGTCCACCGGAAGTACCCCGGCCACAGTAGGCCTCATCGAAGGTCGTGTCAAAATCGGTCTTCAACCCACCGAGTTAGTGCGACTTGCGGGTCGGAGTACGGATCCTGTGAAGTTGTCCAGGAGGGATATTGCTGCTGCTATAGCATCAAGGCAAGACGGCGGGACTACGTGTAGCTCAACGTTGATATTTGCCGCCCTGGCGGGCATCAAGGCATGATTCTTGACGTCAAATGCAAGTGCCCTTGGCTCACCACATTATCAGATATTTGCCACTGGAGGGTGAGAAGCATACAACGCAACTAAACTAACTCAGACACTCATGTATTCATAGCCTTGGCGGGGTACATCGCGGGGGAGAGAAAAGTACGTGTCATTCCGCGTTTTTCTCTGGTATCGATTGAATTGGGGATCCCCGACAGCAATGGATATTTCAGCTGATCTACACGAACTTGCTCGTTGTCCCGTGGGTTTGGTTTCAGCTGGAGTCAAGTCGATCTTGGACATAGGGAGGTAAGTCAAAATATGTTCGGGTCGTTTATCTCGAGTATTGATATTCATTCATAGGACGCTGGAGTATCTCGTGCGTTGCCTACTTAGATACCCTTCTCGGGTGTTTACTCAAGCGGTATCTGCGTAGGAAACTCTCGGAGTACCTGTTATAACATACGCTGAGTCAAACGACTTCCCTGCATTCTACTCCCGCAAAAGTGGTTTCAAGGTTTGATCAAGGGTCGTCAATATGACTATGATGCTAAGGCAGACGTTACAGTCCCCGTGGAGCATCGGTGACCCAGAGGCTGCTGCCAGGATCCTTTGTGAGGATATCGTTTGGTCTCGTTCAACTATCTGGTGACTATGAACCGACAGACATACAAAGGCAGCTCGGCATGTCAAATGGTGCTCTGTTTGCTGTCCCTATTCCGGAGAAGCACGAAGCCCATGGTGGTGTGTTGCAAGCGGCCATCGAGACTGCTCTACGGGAGTCAGAGGAGATGAGCATATCTAGGTCGGGGAAGGAGGTGACACCATGGCTTCTTAAGCGTGTTGGCGAGCTCACTAGTGGCAAGTCCTCGGAGAGCAGTAAGCGGCGTATTGCAAGTCTTCCTTCGTGCGACATTCATTATTGGTCATAGATGTCGCCCTAGTTCAAAACACTGCCCTCGTCGGTGAGTGACTCTCTCAAGGGACTTCTTGCACCGCGGTATATGCTATGTGACACATTAGGTGGACAAATCGCTGTGGAATATGCCAGGATTGCACGCGAACACCAGAGTGGGAAAAATGTGAGATGCATACCGAACCTACTCAATATCCTAATCGACGCGTACCCAGCATTTTCACAGTGATTTATCCACGGATTCCTCACAGATCATTCAGAAATACAAGCCGTTTGAACATGGCTCTGGGAGTGCAGGAAGGAAGGATGCAATTCCCAGTGTTCGGAAAGCGACAGTTGCTGTCGTGGGGTGTGCCGCTGTAGACATCACTTCACAAGCCGCGGTGCTTGTCAAGTCTGATCAAAAGAGCACCTACCCTGGGAAGGTGTCCGTATCGCTGGGCGGTGTCGCTCGCAACATTGCCGAGGCAACTCACAGAGTCATGTTCGGATCAACTGGAAATGATGTTGGGACATTACTTGTCGCCCCAATTGGCGACGATGATTTTGGAAAACTGATCGGTGCCAAGATCCAGTCACTCGGAATGCGGACGGATGGATTAATGTCCATTCACGGCCGACAGAGTGCTGTTTGCAATCTGCTTCTCGATTCACACGGCGAGCTACAGTGCGGGGTTTCTGATATGGATCTTCCGCATGCTTGGGAAGCAGACCAGGCAAGCATGACTTCCACCGAACATTCATGGTTTGCCACTGAGACGTCTCAGATACTTGCTATTCTCCGAGATCAACGCCCTCAACTTCTTGCCCTCGACGGGAATATTTCCTCGGATGTGCTTACCACTATTGTGACAGAGAGTTTGAAGATGGATATTCAAAGTACGTTTGTTTAGCTTTCAGGTGTCCATTTAACGACCTAGTTCCGTTCAGCATTCTTGTAGGTCTCCTTTAATTGCTCTCGTTCTCTTTTGCCGACTGGAATCAGTGAGCCTACTTCAGTCGTCAAGGCGCCGTGCATCTTGCCCGCAATAACCGCAAACCTTGCAAGGTCCACCCGATCGGTGATATCATTCGTCTCGCCGAATTTGATCGAACTTGCCCGGATGTATCAGGATGCCCGTAACAGTTCCGACCTGATGTCCCACGAGCGTTGGTGGAACGTAATTGATAGCTTTGGGCTGGGATCTCAATTCCGCACTGACTTGGTGCAGCTCGCGAGGAGAAACGTCTCCAACGCAGCATCAGATTTGGGCACGTTGTCATTCATAGTGGATAGGGGCATTGTCCAAATGGCTGTCAACCTCCTGCCGTTTTTCCAGCACATCGTGATTAAGTGTGGAAAGCTCGGTGTGGTGGTCGTAATGCGACCCAACCGAGCTGAAGCGAGTGCCTGGGCAACGCAACGCAGCAACCCGAGCTATCGATATATCGTTGCTCACTCTACGACCTCAGACGAGATGGTGGTTATCCAGCACTTCCCCCCTCTACAGGTAACGCAGGATGTAGCATTGAACTCCACCGGAGCCGGAGATTCGCTCGTTGGAGCGTTACTAGCTGTTCTCGCTCGAGATCCTCATGCATTCAACAGTCCATTGACTTTATCGAGGGCATTAGACATTGCTCAGCAGGCGGCAGTTCTGACTTTGCAGAGTCCGCACGCGGTGTCACCGACATTATCTTCGTTGAAGCCTACATGACTACATGTTTTGCACCATTATCCAATTTCTAATATATCAATGTTGATCTAGAGGCCCAACTCGCACTGTACTGCGTACTACCCGGAGTCTCTCTTTCTCGGCAAGCTGCAATTCTCTGCGGTTCTCCCCTACCTTTTTCCCATAATATGCCTGGGTGATTGTTAGAGCTAGAAAGATTCAGGCAATAGGGAGTACATACTTGAGCCCCATGCTTGAGGCGCGTGATGATGTTTGCAGCCTCCCCTTTGGTAAGCTTCTCCGTGGTCTCTGCAACGCTTGCCTGATCCATTGCGCGTTTTCCTCTCCTCTTATTGATGAATGTCTTCTGGCTTTCCGTGGCCGGAGCTTGTCGCCACCTGGCACTCCGGAGCAAACTGTTCTCAAGTCAGCAACTCTGTAGAATATCCACACGAATCCATCCATACCCTAAAGCGAGTGGCCCGCGGAGTACCTTTTGAACTGCATAAGTATCACCACCCTTGAGCGCATCGGACAGCGTGTCTGCAGTCAATATCAACCGTTTTCGCATGAAAGGAGACAGTTTCAGCCGTCTGGCGGAAGAAAAGTGCATAGTCGCTTCAGTGTATGTAGCGCGGAAGGCCCCAACTTTGTGTATCGTGCATCCGCCTTCACCTCCAGCATTTGGTTCAACTCGTATATAACCTTTGCCAAGGCATTCGAGGACATAGAAATCAGGACCACACCCAACCCATGCGTTTGGACTCAGCCTCGAGATGTGAGGTGCCCCGGAAAAGTTGTCGACCATCGCGAAGGGATCATCATAGTCAAGATAAGTAACAGAAGTCGGCTCAGGTATGGCACCGTAGCAATCTGGTTTGACTGGGATATTGCTCGAGTTGCAAGAGCTGATGGACTCCGCTCTAGCTCTCAAGTCGGCAATGTTAGCATCTATCTTGACGATGAACATCTAGTGACCAATGAATGGGATAAGAATACTGACCATCAACGATTTCACTAGGATCCAGGCCAAGTAGGGTTGGTATCGAGACAACACCAGACATACGAGAGGTCGAATCCACAAAGTCAATGATGCGACAGTCAACTTTTCCGCTTGCAGGAGACTGTCGCATGCCTCTGCCGATCTGCGGCAAGGGGTGAAAAATCTATATAAAATAAAAGGCACTTGGAACGTGCCATTTGTGCATAAACATTTCGAGACCGTGTAGGACGGCAAATAACAATGCAGTCAACGTTCGGAATGTCCGCACCTTCCGTCAAGATTGCTGTTGATTGTATAATATTCCACTCAGTCATCAACGCAGAACCTCATGCGACGTACCACAATTGACCAAAACAGGATAGCGTCCAGCCTTAAACTCTGAGATCAATGTTCGCCGCTCATTTGCCGGTGTGTTGGAGTGTAGGTGACGAGCATCAATTCCAAACTCTCGAAAAGCTTTTGTGAGTTGTCTAACGTGGGCGAGATTGACGCAAAACACCAGGGTCGACTTGCGGTTAGATGCTATGGATAGGGCGCTGGTAAGTGAATAGCGTCTGTTCTGGCGTTCAGGATACGTACACGCACGGTCAAGCCATGCCTGCACGACGAGGTTATTGATGGTCTCGGTGTTGATGATGCGAGCGAGACCAGGGGCATTGAAGTCCCCTGTCCTGGAGTTGAGAGTGACACCTTGCAAATTGATGCTAGCTTTAACAGAGGTGAATCGCACGTTACATAACCTGTGGTCAGCTTATGATTGAGTTCCATGAGCAAGGGCACAGATAAGCTTGCCATTGCTCCTTGATCATGTCAAGGAAGTCGCGGTGGTAAACAATTCTCTCGAACACTGAGCCAAGTGCAAGGCCGTCATGACGGCTGAATGTGGCTGAGAACCCAATAATCGGGATGGAATATGGTGTGGAGGGAGGCACGAAATTTGGATCGGGATTCTTGATGTCAGCGTTAAAATGGGATAGTATTCGACGATAACTAGGGAGTCACGTTGACATCGCGTCCCTGTGTCGGGTGTGTGATACTTACGAATGGGCTGCGGCATGGTGTGCCTCGTCTACGATGATTGCTTTCAAGTTCTCTGGTCGAAATTTCGCCAGTCGCTGTGGCTGGAGCAGTGTCTGGTACGTCGCCACAGTCCTGCATACATCTTACTAGTGAGAGACCCAATAATCATGCCCGAGACTCACACATCTGCTCGCCCGCTTGCCCGATGATTGACGCCTTGTTCGAGCTCAACTTTCCAATGAGAGTATGTTTGTTCTGCTTGAGCGGCAGCTTGACGCGCAAGCTCAATACTATTGACAATAATCAAGGAGCCGGAGGCTTGAGACGGTTTCGGAGAAGAAATCTGGGAAAGGAGTATAGTGAAAATTGTTGTTTTGCCCGCACCCGTGGGTAGGGAAACTCCGATGCGAGTGGTGCCGGCGCGCAGGGCGGCGTGGCATGCATCCAGACAGGATTGTTGGTATGGTCGTAAGACGAATTGTGCAGGGGGAAGCGGAAGGCGAAGTTTGCTACATTTCACTGACCAGGTTTGAAAGCATCTCATGGAGATGGCACCTAAAGATCGAGGACAAGACCAAGTTTGGTGCAGCACAGGAAAATAAATAGGCGAGGGACCGCATCGGCTGTTCAGAGCACTCTCAAGCCTTGTGATTGGCGGGGGACATTCTCTCCATTCGAAGAAATCCTACTAGTGTGAGAGCATGTAAACTGCGTCCATACTCGGATGCCAATGCCAGAGGAATAGGGAATAAAGACAAGTCTATGAAGATATGTGGTGACAAGGGATAAAATGAGAGGACGGAGCCAAGGCCCAGAGGACATGCAACATAACCATCTAGCCAGATCCACCAGAGTAAACCTTGCCAAACATGACCTGTTGGAGCTTGTCGTATAACGACAAAACACCGGCACCAGCGACACCACGAAGAATGTTGGCACCAGCACCCTTGAACAATGATTTGGTACCCTCCTTGGCGACGATTTGCGACCCAGCATCAAACATCGACTTGTAGTGAACACCAGCGCCGGAAGTCATCATCATACGACGACTGAAGAGCAAGTCAGAAACACGTGGGTCGATCAAGGAAAGGCACCAACCGGATAGTATCGAGGGGATACGACGCAAGACCAGCACCAATTGTAACACCCCAACCGAGGAAGAATGACGCCAAGAACGATCCCTCAAGGGCACCCACAAGAACAACGGGTTCTGCAGGGCGTCATCAAGACTAATCGACCAAAGGTAAATAAATAACATACTGAGCGAATCATAGACCCCGAAATAGAGACCACGGTAGACAATGATACCGACTACCGATGGGACGAAGCCACGGTAGAGACCCGCAATGCCATCAGATGCGAGTGTCTTTTTGTAGACGTCGACAAGACCGTTGAATTGACGGGCCCCACCACCCTTTGCAGACTTGGCATCGTTGGCAAGTCGGGTACGAGCGTAGTCGAGAGAGTACACAAAGAGGAGCGATGAAGCACCGGCGGCACCACCAGAGGCGACGTTACCACCGAACCATTTCCAGTACCCCTCCGACTTCTTGAAGCCGAAAAGTGACTTGAAGTAATCCTCTGCAGGTTAAATATTAGTTAGACTGAAAAGAGCACAGAGTGAATAGGTGTACTAAAGGCAAAGTTCAAAGCCTGAGTAGGGAAATAACGGATCACGTTCGCGGTGTTTCCACGCCATAGCGAGACGAGACCCTCTTCCTTGTAGGTGCGAGAGAAAGCATCGACAACACCCTTGTATGGTGTGGCAAGACGACCTTGCTTGATCTGAAAACAAGGTGAGCTAGATAGAGAACACGGTATGGGCAACGCACCATCTCATCCTGGTTTTGCACCAACAGCTTAATTCGCTCAATGGGTGCGGCTGACGTCTTAGCGACGGCCTACATAACGGATAGTGAGGACAAGATCGGACAAAATGGTGGAAAAGGATGCATACAGCCGAGAGACCACCCATGAGGAAATCAACTGGTGTGTGTGTGTGAGGTGGAGGACGAGGACGAGGAACGAGAGAAACGAACTCATGAAATCCTGAGGAGACTTGACCTTTTTCACGTCGGCCATTTTTAAGAAGCTGAGTGGGGAATGATGAAGATGGAGGATGAGAGACAACCAGAAAAAGTTTCGCGCTTTTGACAGTCTGCGGGATTTTCCGGAACAAGGACACTCTCACGCTCTTGACCGACGGACCGGCCCATCTCGGCCCGACCAACCACCCGCTGATTGCATATAATTGAGCAACGTCAATTACTGTTCAGTATTATGTGTAATGTGTCGGCTACCATACTGCTATCATATATCCTCACCCGACTACGGCCAAACACCAGAACGTGACACAGATCCACCAGGATGAGGGCCATAATTAAAATTCCCACTATATTGCTCGTAACCGCCGCGGTGATTCTCCCCCACTGCAGTTGCCCCGGCCGGCGAGATATATCCCCCACCCGTTTGTGCTACATACGGTGTGGGAGGGAGACGCAACGGGGGCAACGGCGGTCCAGCGTATGCTGTCTGGGGAAGTTGTCCCGCAGCCCCACAGGGGATGGATGATCGTGCAGCACCACCTGTAACAGGGGAGATAGCCGGAAGCGCACTAGGAACCGACTGCGGGTTGGTGGTGACGGCGTCCACCCGCGACTTCTTCCAGATCTGTTCCGTGGGCGAGGGCGCGCCTGACGGTGCTTTCCGCTTCTCCACCGAGGGCCGTGGAGGTTGTGGCTGTGGCTGTGATGAGGATTGTGACCTCGGTTGTTCATCCTCAGAGTCCGCGGTAAGGTCAATTACGTCTTCTTGGTGAGATTCTTGTGTAACCAGCATTGTACGTAGAGGAGCTGGTTTGGGAACCGAACTCGACCCAACGCTATGCGAAATCGACAGCTCGCGTTTGACTCGGCCTTCGTCCTCGTCGTCTGAATCTAAAACAAGTATCTCAACTTGTTTCTTCGCGTGAACTTTCGCATCCGCTTCTTCATCTACAGATGCAGGCGACGATTCACGAGGCGGCGAATAGTGATGCGAGGCGACGACAGGATGAGTTGCCCGCCATTCGGGAGATCCAAACTTGTCATCATTTGTATGCCATTGGCCGTCGTTCTCGACTACCACATCATCCACATCTTCTGAAGTTTCCTTCAGAATTTGGTCAAAATACCTGGCGAAAAAAAAGGGATTAGAAGCGGTCATCATCCAACAACACAAATACATACCCATCAATAAATAGATCGTCGGGATTGAGAACCTTCTCGCACACCGGACAAAGCCAAGTGGTCGTTTGCTCCATACAAGAAAACCACGATGTAGCATCGAAGCACTGTGGGTGAACGCACAGCATCGACCTACACGGTGTTTGAATTCGCATGAAGCTCAGCTGTGAAAAAATGAATGGATATCATCCCATACAGCGACCTTCGTAACTCAACATACCGGGCACTTCAAGGACATCTTCTGTGGACCCGCAATTATTTCGTCATCATCGTTCGACGGCTTGAATGCTATTACAAGAGATAAGCCTGTTATAAGAAAAAAAGGAAGAGTAGCCCACCCTCGCCTAGAACATCTTGGCTACTGCGGTATTTGCCCTTCTTCAACCTATCCACCAGTTGCGTAACTGTGGTCACTTCGACAAGGAATACTGTCATGTAAAATTTCTTTCGGGATATCAGCAGGTGATCTTGCTGTCGGTAAATTGCTTACTTTGGGCTGGACGGGTTGCTGGCTGTTCACGTATACCATTTCAACGCGGTTTTGACCATTCATTCGCACCATTCTGCCAAGGTCAGCTGGTGGCGCAGTACCAGGCTTCTTCTTGAGCCCCTTCAAATTAGCCTGTAGTACCGTTCCATTCACTCGCACTTCGCACGTCGGTGGGAATTCAATGAGACAAGGGCCGGCAGATGGCCTGAAAACCGTTGTGCTCGGGCTGTAAAAGGTAGAAGTGGTGCAATACAACCGAAGCTGAGACTTGGGGCTGCGGATGGCAATGAGGGTGCGCTAGGTCGATGCACACTTGTCAACATACCTGGTAGAACTCAGCTTCATAGTTTGTTCGCTGTTGAGAGTGAAGGTGAGACTTTGTTGCTTTCGATCAGTCGAGCTTGTCGACTCTGTTTAATGTTCAATGAAGTGAAATACACGACGAGTGTGGACCGAACCTGGACACTCTGCGATTCCAGACACCGACTGATCGATGCGGAAGAAAGGGGATGGCTTGAAGCGCATAGCTGAAATCCGCTCAGCAAAAGTGATGTGAAGACGGTTTCATATCTTACCAAGCTTGGATGCACCTGCAACTACTGCAGCGCTTACGGGTGGGGGTGGCGCCCGCGGTGGCGCGTATGGATCGTAACGGCCACTCGAGGTCGCAGGGAATATCGTCGTAGAACTATATGATGCGGAGGTCATTGTCTGAATGGGCTGGACTCCCGCCGAGCCTGTTGACCGACTTTGAGAATACCTAGAAAGATAAGTGGGCTATCAACAACGTGCTCACGGCGCGGGGAACAAGATTTCCTGTGGTATGCGAAACCGCTAAATAACATGATGCAACACGTTCGATGGGTGCATACTGGCTTAGGCGAACAAAAGTATCCTTGACTCACATTCCGGAAGTACGGACCTGATATAGGATGGCTTGAGCTTTGGTCCACTTCTCTATGTTATTCGACTGTCTCCAGGCGTCCATTTGATGGACGATTCTTTCGATCAAATCTTGCTTCTTTCCAGACTTGACAAAAACAGTTTGGCACTGATCATTGAAGCCGGTCAAGATTTGCTTGAGTTTATCGACAGTATTATGCTTGACAGTATGGCGCAAATTCTAGGAGGGATTAAATGACGCGGGATACACGATGACTGCAACTTACTTCAAAGTCAGTCCAGGCATTGTTTGCTGCCATCAGAATGAAAGATTACAGCGAACGACCAGAGGCGAACACTAACGACTACGAGAGTGGATGGACAACTCGAAGCTTTCGCAAGGTGGCCAAGTTACTTTCAAGCGTCATTATACAAAATACACAAGCATAAACAAAATCCAGAGACACTTGGTCACGTGTAAAGAATCTTGCCTTCTGACCGTCATCATGTCCGACGATGACTACGACAAGCTCTCAAAGGAAGAGAGGGAAGCCAAGGACAAGGCTGATAGGGAGCGTGAAGCTTCCGAACAGGCTGGTAGGAGTCCGTAGTTGTGCGTCTGACGGTGAACACCCACTGTGACTTAGCACTTCCATACACCTGGAGGCAGGAGCTAGGCGAAGTAGATATCGTCGTTCCCGTACCAAAGGGGACGCGCGCCAGGGATCTCGCAATTACCATTCAGAAGAAGAAGCTCAGTGTTGGGTTCAAAGGGAAAGATAAGATCCTAGATGGCGAGCTCTGCAAGGAAATAAAAGTGGAGGATAGCACCTGGACATTGGGTAAGAGACGTTATATCGCCTTGTCCTTACATCTTACCATCGTCACAGAGGATCAACAGTCCGTCCTGGTTCATCTTGAAAAAGTCAACGATCAACAGTGGTGGGACAACGTTCTGACCCATCACCCGAAGATCGACACTCGAAAGATCCAGCCGGAGAATAGTAAGTTGAGCGATCTTGACGGTGAGACCAGGTAGGCGATATGAACACGCTTATCATATCGAAAGTTGACGCACTTGCAGGGGGATGGTGGAGAAGATGATGGTATGATTTACATTGGAAGGTTGCTGCTCCATCTAATGCCCGTATTGTCAAGTTTGACAATCAACAGAAGGTATCCTCGCATCCGTGGTTGTTTAACGCAGAGGCTCAGCCGCTTTCTTATAGCAAATGGGCAAGCCCACTTCGGATGAGTTAAAGAAAATGGAGGTGCGAACAATCACGTCTGGTCATCTCGTCTCTTCACTATTTAACTGCCCTAGGCACTGAACAAGTTCCAAGCCGCTCATCCGGAGCTAGACTTTTCCAACGCAAAGATCTCGTAATTGGGATTTATGGGAAAGGGCAATCCTCTACGCATGCGTGACCTTATGTACACACGCTTACAACCTACGGGTATTCAAATGCAAAATGAATGATGGCTGAAACTTAGTCCACTGCGCTCGTCCAGATCCATATTCGTCCATTGACACCCAGTGCGATAAGTGACAGCCCATGACAGCCGAGTGCGACAGCCTGCAAACTGTGCTCAGCTGTCGGGATGACAATCTCCTGTCCACCGAGAGGCGGCGAAAGGGCCGTCCTCTGGGATACCATCGGCGCAACGACATGCTCTCCGTCATTTCCTTCTTCATCCAGATGCAAGCGACTCAGATTGGTGATCTCATCTCCATCACTTTCGTCAAGTGGAAAAGAGGGCCGTTGTCGCGGTCGAAAATCAGCTACATTGTGAAGACGTATGCGATCAGGCAGCGTGACGGCGATCACGTAGTTGTTCCTAAGAGTGTATGCGATGTGAAGATGACGCATAAGTTGAGATATGGGTGCAACCGATAATAATTTGAATGAAGCTTGCGAAAACAACATCTCAGGCTTTAGTGGTCATGCCAGGAATAAAAAACGCTCACAGCTTTCCTGATAATCCTGCAGAGGACTTTCAGTATCCACAGCTAATAATGACACGGATCGTACCGATGCACAACCCCTCATCACATTTGATGGCTTCTGCTGGTTGGGCGGAAAAAAACGATCAAAACCAAGCCAGCGCCAGATCGCGATTGTTCCGTCCGCAAGGTATACGTTCTCCTTCTGCCCGTTGTGGCGCATCAAAGCTGGCGCGCTGTGCGTTGCGAGGACGTCTAGGCTCAACCTGTCGAGAATATCGACACGGTGCACATCATCTGATTGGGGTGTCGATGACTTACCAATTTACTGACATGATCCTCGCCTGGTGGATGCGCGTTGAGCTGAAGAGGGGCTTATCTTCGCGAGCCATCTCCTCGAACGACATCTTCGGTAAACACCAGATTTTAACAGCCCTGTCGAGCTAAACTGAAATTCTAGGTGGATAGATCATCGAGGAGCACTAACGCACTCCACAGGTTGCCAGCAACGGATAGGTGGGGTGAAATGACTGAGTCGTGGTGAGTCAAGGCGATTTAGTCTTCGAACATCACCTACGGCATTCAATACTGCAGCATTATGCCCACCAGATGGCCCGCCACACAAGACGGCCACACATCGACCGATCCCAACGCCTTCGGGTTCACTTGATTGTAAACCGTGTGGAGCGCCACCGAGACTGGGCAATGTGGAAGGGGGCCAGTGTGGGTTGTTGGGAGAGTCGCGAGGTGTCATCGTCAGATCATACAGTCTTGCTGAAAAGTCCCTCGAACATGTGCAAATTAGATATGGGAAAGAAGGATGGACCACAATCGCAGTGATTTCCTGGCCTGGTTGATCAATGAACGCAAACTGCACCGCGAACCCACTGAACATCTTACCCCGCCGTGACCCCTAAGCTTCCCGACGATGTTCTTTTGTTTAGCATCGAGTACGTAGAGTATACGGCCTCGCGAACACACTATCAAAGGGTCGAGAGGGGCTTCATTTAATAAGGCCCATGCGACGGCACGGAATGGCTCCTGAGGATGGGATGTAAACTGAGTGATTGCCAGCCATCACCGAACACAAACTTGACTATCGTCCCGAGTTACTTTGACGCAGAAGCCATTGCTGGGGTGACTGGGAGAAACAACGGCGACAGCGTCGGATCCACCAACAACCATGGTGCCTGACCAATGGTCTGTCAGCGTCTTCCAACCCCCTTGTAGCTCGGACTTATCCATCTCTCCGGCCCATAGCGTCTGTAGGGATAGTGCATCCCAAGGGAAATGAGCGATGGAGTGAGTTGAGCCTAGGAAAGAAAGCTATTCCAGCGTGGAAAGTTCAGCCTGACGCTACTACAGAAGATGGAGGGGATACAGACATCGAGGGTCTTGCTGAGCCTGAACGGACGCCGGGAGGACTCCTCAGCGACGAGGGACATTTCGGATGGTTAGTGCGGTCAACCGAAAATGGAAGGAGGGTACGTTAAGACCCAACTGGAGTCCGAGCTTTCTTCATCACTCACATGGCCACTAGTGAAGCACCGTCGGAACCCGTTCAGGACGCATACGAACCCAAAGCACCGCTGTCTCGCGCGACCGCGACTAGTCTTCAGGCAGGTGCAGTGGGGGCATTCGTCAGCGCAGTGCAGAATGCGCTGGCCTCACACTCGGCTGGTGCTGCTGGTTTCTTGACCCGCACCGGAGGGACTATTGGAACTTTCGGTGAGTCCCCTCATCATCTCCACCTCTCATGTTTTGTAGACCATGCTTGAACAGCTGCAATGGGCGCTGCCTTTGCATTCACCGAGGCGGTGGTCGCAAATCAGCGAGAGACTGACGATGCACTCAACGGGCTTGCTGGTGGATGTGCAGCTGGATTCTTGGCGGGTATTCGAAGTACGTTTTACTATGCGTAGTGATCTATTTCCATGTCTCATGCATTCCTTCTCATAGCACGCTCCCTACCTATAGCTGTCGGCTCCTGTGCGGTGGTTGGTGGGGCCATGGCTACCTTCGACTATGCAGGGCAAATAATTGGGGACACGGAAGACAAGAAGGAGGAGAAGCGAAAGAAGTTTTTCAAGACTCGACCAATATTTCACAAACCCACTCTTGATCCGCCTCCTGCTCCATCTTCAATCGAGTGAAAGTGATGTAGCAGCCCAAAACACAGCACTCAAATAGACCATTACATTTGTCTGACCTCTTGACGACGTCAGGGTGCTTCAATTCTCCGTCAACGTACAAAGTTATTAATGTAATGCATGGGCAACCCCAGAATACCAAGTTACTAGTTTAGTCTCCAGCACGCTCGTTCATCAACTCCTCGATACGGGCATAAACTTGCTTCTCGTGGGCTGCATAATAATCAGGCCATGAACTGGCAGATCTACATTGTTGCTGTGACACAAATCACTTAGGTGAAAGGCTCAAAGTACAATGGCAATACATACATGTTTCTCCAATTCTTGCCACACGCGCTCATCGTCATCGTCATCACCTCCTCCCGAGGCAAAAAATTGGGTGATCACGTCGAAATCTTGCCGTTCCAGGTACTCTTGAGATGGCTGGCTTGGATTCAACGAAATATCACCGTTCCCCTCGGCGATGCCCAAGATACGCCCTTTGGGGGGCATATCTTCATTTACGAACCCTTGAGATGAATTCTGGTTCACAGCTTCATTGTCACGTTTCCGGTTCGCAATGTTCGCCCGCTTCCTAACATCTTCTAGTGCAACCTTCACTTTCTTCTCGACGTGGACTCCCCACGACGCGTTAGAATGATGAGGCATCTAAATCGGGAACGTGAATTGAGTATACCTAGATCATAGGCTACACTTACTTTTTTGTGTATTTTGTGTATCAAAGCAGTGTTGGAAACAGTGGGGTCACGAGTCAGGTGATGCCTAGCGAGACGAAGGAAGTATTCATCCTCCACTTCAGTGAATAGGTATTTCCCATTCTTCATCAATCGGCGGGTCGCTGCGGGAGGAGGCGTTGGGGAACGTGATGTCGTTGAATCCCCCCCTTTTTCGACAGCAGGTTTAGATGGCGCAGAATTTGGTGCCTTCTTCAATTTCTTGTCCGTCGAAGACTTCGAAGGAGTCCCCGTCAACTTCTTACCCTCGCCTGTGGCTGGAGGAAATTTAGGTTTTACTTCTTTGGTCTGGTGGGATAACGTCTCTGAAGTCTCGACCTGAATAGAAAAAGCACTCTGACGGCCTCGTTTTACAGGTTTAACTTTCGAGACGGATTCCAGAATGTAATCCGTTTCATCTAACAGGGCACCTTCTTCGACGCAGTCCGACACAAAGGCGGCCAGGATAGGAGACTTGCCCAGAGCAATGGCCTCATTGAGAAGGCCTTGAAAGGTATCCGAGCGAGCGAACAGGATCAGATAATCGGCATCCGGAATATTGTTGACAATCTTTCCCTTGTTTTTCTACTAAAACTGTCGATATCAAGTTTTCGGTGAGGAATGTTAACTAAACACACCTTGATGTTTGTGACAACAGTGTGCCGACCATGAAGATCTACTTGTACAAAGAACCGCAATGGCTGCCCAGACCCAGACAAAAAAATTTCTCCGTGTTTTTTACGTGCAACGATTTCTCGAGGTCGTGCAGATGGAGAGGCAGAGTAATGTGTCGAATACGAACCGTCAGAAGCTTCCATGAGTTCATCAACTTCGGAATGTTCGGAAGAGTCTGTAGAGATTGCTTTCTCTTTGCCTTTACGCAACCGCTTCGGAGGTGGATTAGTGGGTTTGATCGCGGACGGGCGCTTGCGAGATGTCGATGGAGTTAATATTTCGTCTGGCAGACGACGAGAGGATTTGGTGTTTCGTGTCATGGGACGATCCTCGGAAACTTCTGTACCAGACCTGCGCTTCCGGGAAGAGGTGGGAGTATCGCTGAGAAGGTAGTCCTGGGAGCTGGACAAAGGTGCGTCGACATTGGGAGATTCAAATCCCCCGGTCGCATAAAAGCTGGAGGTTGAAGATGTAGGTGCAGGTATAGGTATGGCTGGTGATTGCACGGAGAACGTGGAGGCATTAGAATTAGCTGGTGGTTGCGAAACAGGCAATTGATTCTGGCCAAACCAACTAGCCTGATCCATGTGTCGCACGACCTCCATTATAGTCATTATGGTCGCAAGATTCGGGGTCTGAAGGTTCACATTGCTAATGGATGTCGTGTTCGGCGTCATCTGCATCGTCTGGGGCTGAACAGAAGGCAACGGAGTATGGGGAACGCTGGGAGCGTGGACCATTTGTAGTTGAGAAGCAGGAAAGCCAGTATGCGGAAATGGTTGAGTTGGCATCATTTGAGGCTGAGAAGGGTAAGCTTGTTGGGTAGCAAATGGTGCGTACGTGTATGTACTCTGAGATTGGGATGGTTGTGTGAATAAGGTAGGTTGGAGATAGGGTAATGGTTGTGTGGCCGGTGGGGGTGGAGGGCTTTGTGGTGGTGGTATGTTGTCGTGGGTATCTGCCATCAATCCTTCTGAGAGGGTTACACCGGCCACGGCTGGCTGAGCTATTGGTGGTCCTGATGGTGGCTGTCCCATGGCGCGTGGTGCTAATATATTGGACTCCGATCGGGTGGTGTCCAAGTGATCAGCGACAGTGTTTTCAGGTCGTTGAGACGTGTGATCCACTGGAGTGACCCTGGGTGTTGGTAGCGGACTTCTTGTAACGTGTATCAGTGGACGGTATTGCGAAAGAATCTGGGGACCGACTTTGTTACGAGAGCCTCTACTTCTTCAAGTTCGTCTTCGTCCACTACAACGCCATCAATGGTAACGGGTTTTCCGTCGTCTACTGTCATTGCGCCTCCCCAGTTATCGGGTTCGAGTAAAGGCCGGCTAGCATCTATGGATGCCCGGGCCCAGGTGTGTTCAAGCACCACCTTGCTTGCGTCATGGCCCCAAGTGCGGATGAGGCGTTTGCCGCTCTCGGTTGTAGAATCAACTAGGATTACAGCTGCCTCCTTGGCGTTGCTCACGACGAGTGCGCCTGAGCCCTAGACGGAAACGATGGAATCGGGAACGCGGGATAGCCATAACAAGTTTGGCATACCTTGAGCATTCTGACAAGTTTGGGACGACCCTCGAGCTCCACAGCCTGCAGGTTGATTCTCAACGGGATACCCTGGGCATTGACGAGTATACCCCGGTGCTGAGCGCTGGATTGTGTTGACGACAATTCTGAGAGCTCCATGTTGGGTCCGCTGTGCGAGCACGCGCTCAACGGTACCACAACGCCTCCGCTGTTGCACGTGACTCACCCCCTGTAAGCGACCCAACACGGTACAGAAAACACACGGAGGCCCTCGGTCAAACAGTCATTGTCATACATTTTATTGCATGGACACTATCATGGCATAACAGAGAGAGAGAAAGTATAACATGATGATGCCGCAGGAATATGACGGGTCTTCACCGGTAACTTGAGAATGGATCAGCAAACGAGCTAGAAACGCGTGATGTGGACACACCTCTTCTGCCTGCGGGCACGCGCACCAGCACCACCAAACTTTTTCGGCTCCATCCGTCTAGGATCTGCAATCAACAACGTACGGTCGTACGCAACCAACTTTTTCTTTAACTCCATGGCGCTGTAAGCATCGATGTACTTGGAGTAGTATGCAACGACGGCTTTTGCGACAGCCTGACGGATGGCATACACCTGAGAGGTGTGTCCTCCACCCTTGACACGCACTCGGATGTCAAGAGGTGCGAAGGACTCTTCTCCCGCGACGAGAATTGGCTCGTAGATCTTGAAGCGGAGTATTTCGGGCTGGACAAGGTTGATCGGAGAGCCATTGATACGGATGAGGCCACGGCCCTCCTTTGCATGGGCTACCGCGGTAGCGGTCTGCAAGATACGTTGGGTAAGTGGACATGTCCCTCGTGATTGCGTGCATCCCAGTGCAGACCTTCTTTTTACCGAAAGTTTGAACGGCCTTTTGTGTCGACATATTGTTGGTTGAGGGAGGAAACTGCAAAGGTTGGGGCGATCTGCAATGGGTAATATCAGCGTCGTTCGGTGGTGAATGAGCGTCGTCATCCAGGGAGAGGAAGTCGCATCCAGCATGCTTCCCAGCAATTTCGACCGGATAGTCGCCAACACGGTATGTTCGCCTCCTAGGAATGGACGGAGACGGAGCAAGAGGATGAACTTACCCTCTCTGAGTCGGTTCAAGTGTTGCTAGTCTTTCGCTCGCGCCGTCCACAACGCCAGACTGTATCGATAGCAAAATGTTCCCACGATCCATCTATGGTAATTCTAGCGTGCGTCTCCTTTGTACTAGGACGCGATGCTTTCAGCCTTTTGGCAAACAGCCCGCCAAGCAAGTGGTGCTCCAGTCCTAAGGTGCACCCGTGTAACACAAGGTCTGCAACATATCCCCAGTCTGGCACGGACATTCGCTGCAGCCGTACCAGTCCATGGCCAAGAGTGTAGAGGTCCTTTTTTTCCGTCTTACTTGAGTTATGCCCGCTAACCCCTACGTCAGCTATCGATCTCGCTCAGCCAGTCTTTCTGACATTGTCGTCCCTTCAGGGAAAGAAGGCAAGAGATAAAGCAGTTGCTCTTGACCCAACCGTATTCAACCATCCCGTCCGACGCGACATTTTGCATCTCTGTGCCGTGCACCACCTGGATTCCCTCCGCCAAGGAAGTGCCAATACCAAGACGCGAGGGGAGGTCCGAGGTTCCGGGAGGAAAATTCGACCTCAGAAAGGGACTGGGAAAGCACGTCTAGGAGATGGACAGAGTCCTATGCTTCGCGGAGGGGGCGTCGCCTTCGGTCCAAAGCCGCGCGATTTCAGTACAAAGCTCAATCGCAAGGTCATCGAGATGGGAATGAGGGCAGCATTGTCGGCGAAATTCAAAGAACAGAGACTAGGTGTCGTACCTCGTATCACATGGTATTGCCACAAGACGGTCACGTTCAAGAATCGACTTGAAACGCTCGGATGGAGAACGGGAACACTGTTTGTTTCTGGGCTGCCTCAGGTGGATCCTGCCATCCAACGCGCCGGAAGGAATTTGCGAGGACTGGGATTCAGGCACGTCGATGAGGTGAACGTGTATGACCTTGTCAAGTGGCGAAGGGTGATATTGGATCTTCCTGCTGTCGCATTGCTAGAGTCGAAACTCAGCCGGCAACTTGTCGGACGACGAGGGATCCCCGCGGTGGAGGAGGGTGTTGCTTCTAGCATGTGATGGTTGTCTGTATTGTACTTAGCAATCTGAAGTGTCTTGTCCTCGCCGATGGGTCGTCTGACCATGCACGTGCTGCGCATTTACGCGGCCACGTGATGGACGCGTCCTCATTGCGCTCTTGACCTGGTCGTCGGATATTGCAATACCATTCCAAGTTTTACCAACAGCCATGTCTCAACCATCTCAGAACGAGGAACGGCAAGAAGATTACTCCCTCTCAGGTCCTCTCCTCGTCGCAAAACTAGAGGAAGCCGGCATACACGCCAACGACATCAAGAAACTCGCAGATGCTGGTCTTCATACTGTCGAAGCTGTCGCTTTTACACCCAAGAAGAACCTCATGGTTATTAAAGGTATATCAGACGCAAAGGCAGACAAGATTCTTGCTGAAGGCAAGTGTGGCCTGCGTCAGCTTGATCCGGTCCTGTGAATCACAACACGAGACTAGCCCAGAAAATTGTCCCACTCGGCTTCCAGAGTGCTACAGAAGTGCATGCCCGTCGTTCTGAGCTGGTACATATCACCACCGGGTCCAAACAGCTAGATGCTCTGTTGGGTGGTTTGTGAACACGTAATTGGCTTCATCTACTCAGGTCTAACGTGCATATAGGTGGTGTCGAGACTGGTGCTATAACAGAATTATTTGGTGAATTCAGGACGGGAAAGTCCCAGCTGTGCCACACACTCTCGGTGACTTGTCAGCTCCCTGTCAGCATGGGAGGTGGAGAGGGGAAATGCTTGTATATCGACACCGAGGGAACTTTCCGTCCCGCCCGCCTACTTGCCGTTGCTCAGAGGTACGGTCTCAATGGAGAAGAAGTATTGGACAATGTTGCGTATGCTCGCGCATATAATGCAGACCACCAAAATAGTCTGCTCACTAGCGCTAGCGCCCTCATGGCGGAGTCAAGGTGCCATGTGTTTTCACCATGCTATATCCTAATTCCTGATGATCGGTGCAGGTTCTGCCTTCTCGTTGTCGACTCTTGTACAGCACTGTATAGAACAGACTTTAGTGGTCGTGGAGAACTTTCCGCTCGCCAAAATCACCTCGGAAAGTTCCTGCGCACCCTCCAGCGACTAGCTGACGAGGTCAGATGCCCTGCCTGTCTGTTTGAAGCGTGGCTTATGCCCTCTGTCCAGTTTGGCATCGCCGTCGTCGTCACAAATCAAGTCATGTCAAATCCCGATGCATCTGCTGGTCCATATGCTGCGAACGAGAAGAAACCCATTGGAGGCAATATTATGGCCCATGCATCTACTACTCGGTCGGTAGCTACGTCTTCTTGGTCCTTGTTGCTCATTCTCTGCCAGCTTGCAACTCAAGAAAGCCCGCGGAAACACACGGACATGTAAGATTTATGATTCACCATGTCTTCCAGAAATGGAAACCACATTTGCTATCCTCTCCGGTGGAATAGGAGACCCTGAGGAAGAAAGCTGAATATGTGGGGCCTTTGGAAAGATGATATATTGTTACACTCTTTGGGAGCTCATGCTGTAAGGTCAATTATGGAGATGTTGAATTCCATCTGTGGTGACTTGGGACGTCAACTTTTAGTACCATTACTAGTGGTAATTCGCAAAACATCTCGGTGTTGAACGTTCATGTGGCGCGTCTGTCTGAAGGACAACTGTTCTGTGTAGATTACATTAAATTGATGAACCAGTTGAGTGGTAACAATATGCACGTCCTGTCGCAGGGGTGTTATCACACCAACAGACGTGTTAGAATGTTGGTGCTGGTGTGGCTGATGGTCCCCCTGAGTTTATTGATATCCGAAGGACTGACATCGGCAATGTCGGCCAGTAGGTAAGCGACATCGCCCTTCGAATCCGAGTACTGCTTCTCAACGTTGTACGGAGACAAGATGTCGTTGACCTGTCTGAGTACACCGGGCTGGTTGGTGTGAACGTGGCAAACGCGAATATTGTTGCCTTGTTCAGCAGTAATGGCACGTAAGTCGACCTCTGGGAAGTTGACTGCTCCGAGGGTAGAGCCGTAGTTGAGATAACGCGTGAGCGCCTGAGAGACTTCTTCCCCGATCATGCGCTGAGCCTCTTCGGTGGAACCACCGATGTGGGGGGTGAGGATCACGTTGGGAATACTGCGGAGAGTAGTGGCCCATGAATTGATCTGGTCGTCGAAAGGTGCACCGTTTGATCCTGGCTCGGCAGGGTATACATCCAGCGCAGCACCAGCGAGGCGTTTGGATGTGAGAGCACCAATCAGGGCCGGGATGTCGACCACATGACCGCGTGCATTGTTAATAAGATACGATCCCTGCTTCATCTGCGCGAACTCCTTTTTCGAAATCATGTTGATGGTCTCGGGAAGCTCAGGGACGTGAAGGGTGACGAAATCAGCTTCGGCGAGAAGTGCTGGAAGTGTTTCGAGTTGGCGAGCAGAGCCGAGAGGCATGATGTTAACGACATCGTAGAAGATGACGCGCATGCCAAGGGCCTCAGCGAGCACGGAGAGTTGTGCACCGATGTGTCCGTATCCCACGATTCCGAGAGTCTTTCCACGAACCTCCCAGCACCCTTTGGACTGCTTGTTCCAGATCCCTGCGCGCATCTCGGAGGAACGTTGGAACCATTGTCGTGAGAGTGCGATGACCTCGGAGACGACTAGCTCCGCAACTGATCGGGAATTGGAGAAGGGGGAGTTAAAGACAGGGATGCCAGCCTTGGCTGCAGTGACAAGATCGACCTGGTTGGTCCCAATGCAGAAACAACCAACGACAAGGAGCTAGAGAAGCATGAGAAAGAAGACATGGCTGGATGGATAACACACACCTTTGTTGCGGCCTTTACGATTTTTTCGGTAATTCGAGTCTTACTACGTATACCGACGGCGTGGTAATGAGGGATTTTTTCTAGAAGCTCGGCCTCTGAAAGAGCGGTGGCGTGGTGATCGACATGGAAACCCTGGGATCTGAAGTAACGGACAGCCTCTGGGCTGATGTTCTCCAGGAGGAGGAGCCTCAGGTCCTCGTTGTCGGCGGGGTGGAGTACCCTTGGCTGTCTGATGACATTGAAGGCTGCGAGGGAATCCCGGTGACGAAGCTGGTCGGAAAGTGAGTGGGACGAGGGAGAGACAGACGCGACGACCCGCGTTGAGGATGATGGGATGGGGATGGGCTGGGAGAGCATATCAAGGGAACGGAAATGGTGAATTTCTTAGTAAATGGCTTTTATTGATCAATCTGATGGATCAGTGGCATTGACCCCGCTTACATCATGCGTCTCTTCCTCCTGGATCACGGCGCTGGCAACGTCCAGAGCCTCGCCAACTCTCTCACAAAGCTTGGCTACTCTGACTACAAGTGGATCAGAAATGCCCATGACTTTGCCGAGCTGCACGCAATCTCCGACACACCTGTAAGTCATCGTTACTCCATTTCCATCCCTGATCACCCCATCACATCTCCTAGGCCCTCATATTCCCTGGCCAGGGTGCCTTTCACACTGCTATCCAGTCCTTGCATGATCATGGTCTGTTTAAGCCCCTTCAAACGTACCTCGATTCCGGAAAACCGTACTTTGGCATCTGCATCGGCATGCAGATCCTCTTCACATCCTCAGCCGAGTCCCCCGGCACTCAGGGACTGGGGACGATACCATGCGAAATAGTTCGCTTTGATGACACGGACAAGGCAGTCCCTCACATGGGCTGGAACACCGCGGAGTGTCTCGATCCCTCCGATCCGTCGGCTCTCGAGGGCGTCTCCCCTACTTCACACTATTATTTCGTTCACTCTTACCATGCCAAGTACGATCCTTCCACTCCTACTGCCGAGTGGGCGCATTCCACCACCCAATATGGTCAGGAGGTCTTCATATCCACGGTGCGAAAGCACAACATATTTGCTACCCAATTCCACCCCGAAAAGTCGGGTCCAGCAGGCCTTAATATCTTAAAGGAATGGATAAAACAATCCCGCAAAGGACGTTCCCTCGCTCCTCCATCCCCCCTCTGCATACAACGTCCTCCCAAGCTAAGAGATGGGTTTACCAAGCGTATCATCGCATGCTTGGACGTCCGTGCCAATGATGACGGAGACCTCGTCGTCACAAAAGGCGACCAATACGATGTCCGCGAGAAAGTCTCACCCTCGGATGCTACCGCAGTCAGGACCGCTGGTGCAGTACGCAACCTTGGGAAGCCGGTCGCACTCGCCGATAAATACTATACATCCGGGGCAGATGAACTGTGCCTTCTTAACATCACCTCATTCCGTCACTCTCCTCTCCACGATCAGCCGATGCTTGCCGTCGTTCGCGTTGCCGCCGAAAAGGTCTTTGTTCCTCTCACCATTGGAGGTGGTATCAAGGACACCATCGATCCTGACGGTACCAAACGCTCAGCAGCCGAAGTGGCTGGAACCTACTTCCGCGCTGGTGCTGATAAAGTTAGCATAGGCTCTGAGGCCGTCTACGCGGTCGAGAAGCTGCGCGCAGCGAACAATGTCGGTGATGGTTTTAGCGCGATCGAGACCATATCGAAGGTGTATGGTAGCCAAGCTGTTGTCGTCTCAATTGATCCAAAGCGGGTTTACGTGGACCCCACTACATACGATGGACCGTACAGAGACGAGCTCGTCTACGGGCAGGACGATAGCCCCGATCAGCATGGCGAGGCTTGGTGGTATCAGTGTACCGTCTCCGGAGGACGAGAAGCACGCCCAGTCTCAGTCGTAGAGTTAGCGAAAGGCGCACAGAAGCTCGGGGCCGGAGAGATCCTGCTTAACAGCATTGACAGGGACGGAACGGGTCTTGGTTTTGACCACGACCTCATTCGGATGGTGAAAAACGCTGTGTCGATCCCAGTGGTAGCAAGCAGTGGAGCAGGAGCCAAAGAACACTTTGTAAACGTGTTCAAGGAGACTAATGTAGAGTCCGCTTTAGCTGCTGGAATATTCCACCGGGAGGAGGTGAAGATAGAGGAGGTGAAAACGACGCTGAAAGAAGCAGAGTTCAATAGTAGAGTCATATAGACCTCAAATCAATATGTACCGCAGAATGATGGTCTCGTCCCTGGAGACAATCGCTAGTGAGCCCGGCAAGCAGAATACGAGTGTGGTACACTATTAGATAAACACCGCAACGTATAGACCTACATACAACCTCAAAGGAAGTGGGTATATGTAGATAATAGGACACTAGGATGGATACAGGAAGCATGAAGAAAGAGGGGGGAAGAGGGAGGTACAGATTGCAAAGTTGTACTACAGTACGATGGAAAACTGGTATGGAATTGCCGACCAACTGTAGTGCGATAACGCCGAAAAAAAAAAAAAAGTAAAAAACACGGGTCGGGAAAGATGGAACGCAACCTTGCAAGAAGACCTCCGAAGTGTGGTAGGAAAGAGAGGAAAGAAAAGAAAAGAAAAAAAGTGCACAAAGCCAAAGTGTGGTATACTCTGAAGCGAAAACGCTTTATTTCGGCCCTCTGACAACGTCTTTAACCTTCTTCAACAAACTCGTCCTTCGACCGAGGCCGGCACCAGATCCGGGTGACCCAGGCACGCCATCATAGTCCGTGTATCTGTCTTCGCCTGATGACGTGCGGGTCGTCACTGGCGTATGAGGTGTCGCCGGGAGTTGTTTCTCCTTTCGCGGATCATCAACGTACACATAGGTGTCTGAGTTGTCTGACATTGGAGACATGTTCTCCTTCAAGTTTCCACGGCGATCCGTACTAGTGCCGTTGCCCCCAGCGAAACGTCCAAGGAAAGAATTCTGTGGACGATGAGTGAGTCGGGTCGCAGACTGATACTGGTCTGCCGGAGTCGGCGAGGGTGGTTTCTCGGCGTCATCGTGACCTACGGGAACGTTGGGGGAATCCCGCATCTTCCGGATACGTTGCATAAGAGACTTGGTACGTTTGGGTACTCCCGAAGGAGATCCGGGGCCACTTTCCACATCAGATTGGTGGGCATCGTGTGCTTCTGGGACCATAACTGGTTGTGGGGGAGGCAGAGCGCCACGTCGGGGACGGCGATTTTCTCTGTCGGTTCGATCCTTGTCCCGTACCTGAGGTTGCCTGACATCATCGTCTAGATATTCTCTGTAGACCTCCCGGAGATCACGACCGTCCTTTGAACGCCGCCCAATGGAGTGTTGTGGTGTGCCATGTCGAGAACCGTGTCCCTCCCTACCGGCATAAATGGAGTTGGACGGAGTGTCACCGTCACGCCGAGTGGTGCCTCCGCCCGCAAAGAATTCCTCGAATGGTTCGGGCTCGTGGATCCCCCAAGCCTCTGCGATAGCATCTACTTTCTTCTTTGGGATGTCATACGTGGGAGAAAATGCCCCCTTGTAGGCATCTGGAGACGGGTAGGGAGAGTTACTAGAGGGAACGGCTTCTTCACCTGGTGGACTGCTCCAGGCGAGCATGGGTGCCTTGGTGCGATGGCGGTTACGAGAGGGCGCACAGGCATCAAAGGGACCGTCGTGGTGAAACACTAGTGGGGACGATGACGAGGGAAAAGAGACGGGATTTGAAAAAGGACGTACTGGGTCCTACACCACTAAAATCGAGTCTGTCTATGACGTCTGCATGAACAGAGCCCTTCTTGCCACGAGGCTTTGCCTTTGCCTTTTCCAGGGCATTGGCAGCGTGCAAGACGGAATCTTGAGACATCGAGCGGCGACCGTGTGTACGGGGAGCGCCTGTAGGCTGATTACTATTGGGAGATGGGGGGGATGAGATTTTAGCTGGGGGGAAGAAGAAAGAGACGGACGCAACGACGGTCTGGCTGCGACCGGTCCTGGAGCGAGAGGGCAGTTCTGAAGCCCTGAGCTGGACGGTATCTCTGACTGCATCGAGGATGTTGTCACGATGATGGGGCTGTTTATTTGTGGATGTCATCTTTGAGTGAGGAGGGTATTTCGGGGGTGGTTCGGGTGGCAATCGAGGGACGGGCTTCACTTGATGGACAGGATCCGAGAAGGGGTCGGAGTAGGATCTGTGACGGGTCCTGTGTCGTGCGACCTGGGGGTTCTGAGGCTGAGATTGGGGCTGGAGATGGGGCTTTGATGGTGGCTTGTTCGCGGAACTGCTGCTGCTGCCTGACTGCCTTGCCATCGTGATCGTTGTCTTGTGAGTATTCCCACGCCAAGCTAGATGAGCCGAGCGTCGGTGCTGTCGGGGACAGCGAGGATGGGGGCGTGCACGACGACGAGGACGGTCGCTGGGAGAGATGGCGGTGCGCAGTGACCCTGCTTGGCTCCTCCTCCGCTATTTATGCGGCCCACACGGGAGTCACGGGTGGCGTCCACTTTCCACCTGTTCAAATCAATGGGCCTCATATCCCGCGAGGCCGTCGCAGCTCGCATTCTCGCCGGCGAGTCCCTCGTCGTCTACAACGACCTCCTCCTCCGCATCCCACACGCTTGGCTCGCTGCACATCCCGGCGGCGCACTCGCAATCCTCCACTTCGTCGGTCGTGACGCCGCCGACGAAATCCATGCATATCACGCCGAGCACACCATCCACACCATCAAGAAATATGCTATCGGCACTGTCCACACCTCCCCGCACTTCTGGGAGCCTCTCCTCCCCCCAATCATGTCGGGCTGGGTCCGTAAAATGTCCCCAGACGGCTCCCTCGCCTGGCACAACGAAGCAAACCCCATCACGTCACCTTCTAGTCTGTCCTCGGAAATCCTCCTAGTCCAGAACGACACTTTCCTTCTCCAGGACGTTCATGGTCCCTCCCTCGCCACCCTCCGCCCTCCTCCCTCCAACTTGTCGCTCGAAGTACAAGCTTGCCATTCTGCCGCTTACAAGGAACTCCACAAGCGTATCATCGACGCCGGTCTCTACAGGACGCGCTATCTCGTTGGCTATGGCCCAGAAGTCGCCAGATACCTCCTCTTGGCTGCTTCCTCCGCCTATGCGTATAAGCACGGCTGGCTCACCACCAGTGCCGTCTGCCTCGGATTGCTCTGGCACCAGCTCGTCTTCACCGTCCACGATCTTGGTCACATGGGCGTCACACACGACTGGACCATAGATCGTCTCCTTGCCATCTTTATTGCTGACTTTATTGGCGGCCTCAGCGTAGGCTGGTGGGTCGACGTAAGTCTCTTTTTGTTTCAGCTCCCCCAGCTGACGTCTCTCCCCGCGCTTCTCTAGAATCATAACGTGCATCATCGTAAGTCCTTCATCGCTGTCCCGACCTTTGCTCAACCTTTGCTTGTCAGTTGTCACGAACCATCCTTCTCAGTGAGTCTCATCCCCTACACTTCCCGTCCTCACTCTCACGCTTCCCAGCGATCCCGATATTGAGCATCTCCCGTTCCTGGCAATCTCAACAGCGTTCTTCAAGTCACTGTGGTCTTCTTACTACAAACGAACCATGCTCTTTGACCGCTTCTCGGCGGTCGTCGTCCCCTTTCAACACAAGCTTTTCTATATCCTCCTTGCTTTTGGTAGATTTAACCTCTACGCAAACGCCTATGGCTTTTTGATCCGAACAGCATTTGATACCCGCAGGGCGAGGGGTGGGAGATGGTCGTGGTGGCTAGAGGTCATTGGTATCGCCTTCTTTTGGTGTTGGTTTGGTGCACTGCTCAAGGGTTGCGGGTCGTGGACCAATGCGTTGATCTACCTCATCGTCTCTCACGTAGTCACCAGCCCTCTCCATGTCCAGGTGGGTAGGGCTGCCGACGAGATCACACACGCTCACTGCAAGCATTCCCTGTAGATTGTACTTTCACATTTCTCCATGTCCACGGCCGACCTTGGCCCTACGGAGTCGTTCCCCCACCGCCAGCTCAGGACGACCACCGACGTTATATGTCCTTCATACCTTTCCTTCGTCCATGGTGGCCTTCACCTTCAGGTCACTCACCATCTCTTCCCTCGTCTCCCGCGTCACAACTTGCGTGAAGCCAGCATACTGGTGAGACAATACGCCAAGGAGCAGGGGCTCGTCTATGCCGAGTTTGGTTTCATCGAGGGCAATGGGGAAGTGCTGAATGTTCTCAAGGCGGTCGCGGATCAAGTCCGCCTTGTTGGGGTGGTTGCAGATAAAGAAATTCAGGATGCGATCGTGAAGAAGGCGAGCTGAGGGTTGGCTCAACCCCATATTTATTATTCACGACAGTTCCTGGACAATAATCCCGGACAACTAAATACCCAGACGTTTAGCAGATCACATAGAACGTGGATCAAAAATATTCATGATCATATGGTGTGATGAAACAAAAGGGACAAATCGCGTTCATAGGGGATGCCTAGGACATGTGCTGAATGCGCTCGGATTTTGGCAGTATACAGGAGAGTAACCGACAGGTGTGACATAGAGGTGCAAAATATAGAGCAAGTCAAGGTTTCTACTTCTTCTTGTTTGCCTCCTCCTCTTCCTTCTACATAACGAGGGTGATTTGAATGCTGCTGAGAGACAGATTGGATTTCGGCGTACCTTTGCAGCCCGTACTTTGCGTATACCCTCGTATCGGGCATTGGCACGAGCGATGCGAAGGGCTCTGTAGGCTTCGAATGACCGTTCCTCGTCCGTAATTTTGCGCGGGGGTTCGTGAACATATGGTTCGGGAAGAGGAAGAGCAGCCCGTGTCGTCTCGGCCTTGAGATCATCACCCTGATATCATGCTCAGATATTTGGGTTTAAATCCGACAGCCTGAACGCTTACAATAGAGTCACCCTTCTTGGGCTTGGATGCCTTTCGGGGGAAGACAATCAGCTTGTCCTTGTAGGCTTTCAACCGCTCGACATTGAGAGCCTTGCCCTCCTCGCTCAAGTTCCTCCTCCGGTGGTCAACGACAATACCAATACCACGTGCTTCTTTGCGGTTAATACCTGCTTCCTTAAGCTCAGCAAAAGTGAATCCGCGGCCCTCACGGAGCTTCCGGTTGTAGCGAACAGTTTGGGCACGGACGGCGGGGCGGAGAAGTGTAAGAGGGCGGACGCCGAGCTTAGCGGCCTTGACTTTGCGCGCTGTGCGCCTGCGAAGCTTGCGGCCGGGCTGATCGAACCAGGTGCGCACGCGGCGCTGCCAGTCCTTGCGGAAGTGGTTACCGGGAAGAACTAGGATACACCAACCAAGTCAGGCCACGACGAGTAGGAGTATATCGACTACGCACCATTGTTGTGTGCAAAACCCATCTCTTATCTGCGAAAGAGAAACAGTCAGCTGCGAGCCGAAGGGGAGTCCGGGCCACATCCAACTCTGCCGAGTCCATCCACGCTGCACCGGGACTGATTCGCGTGCGATTTTCAATACCCATATCCCAACGAGGTAAAGATGGGTGCTGTGGACGGGGAATGTGCTATCGGATGAGCAAACGTACCTTGACGCGGGTTTTCTTGACACTGTTGACAGCGAGGAGGCCAGTCCTCTGCCAGAGACCCAGTGCACGGCAACTCCCGGAGTTTGATGCGGCGACTTATTTGTGGTGGTTATTGCCACGTGCGTAGCCCCTGAGAAATACAGACATATTAGCTACTCTTTATGTAATGAAGACAAGAACCATTCCTTGTCGACCAAGTTCTGTTCATTGAATTCATCGGAGTAAAACAACCATTGGGGAACTCTAACTGGTCAACTTGAAAATTTTATCGATACAGCCCAAAAGAGGGATTTGGTAAGTGCACAGAAAAACACCATTTCACATTATTTAACAATATTCTTGGCATCGATAATTAATTAAACTATACAGTGATTATATAATTTTATTCCACGACCCAAAGACACCAGTCGGGTTGCAGAGCGGATTGTTCCTCCCCTCCGGAGTCGGTTACCCTTCCCTGCGTTGAGTACATATGTTGAATATGTCGGCAAGGAGACTCGCCCAACCATATTGTATTATGACGGTTTCCACACGCCTTATCATCGCATGGTGACCGCGCGTCCGCGTCAACTTTGCTGACGTGATTACAGCGGTTAGGGCACGCACCCTTTGCGTCCACAAAAAAAACGTCTTACCCCCACTGTTAAGCGCTCCCTCAAGGGTAAGCTTCTTGCCAGGCTGTCGTCCATCGTTTTGAGTATGCGTTCTTCCCTTATACCATCGTTCTTATACTTTGCTTTATATTTTTCCGCTGCACTATCGTTTAGTGTAACTGTCGGGTCGCCACCAACCCAATGTGATTCTCTGAATGTCACCTGGACAGGTGAGCCCAACAAAGTCTTTTGATGAGTCCATGCCAATATACTCGAACGGTAGGAGGCCAAGCTCCCTTCGAAATTATGTTGACACCCGTGAGTCGCCCACCTCAAGCAAGTCGGTGTTTCCCTCAGCCCATATCGCAAGGTCTTCGGCATTCCAAGGAACATATCCGTACCATCGACAGCGTTTCAAAACAATCAGGGCTCGTATCAAGTTTCGCCCATTCCATTCATTGAGGAAACCAAATTCTTACTGACCATGTCCGATGCAACTGGTTTTGGAACTGGCGGAACATCCGACTTGATCACTGTGGGAGCCCCAGTCGGAAGTGCCTCCTGTAATACCACCAATCCCTCTCTTCTATTTACTTTCGGTCTGCCGTCTTCGCTGGAACAATGCAGGTATGCCGAAGATCTTAATCGTTCGCATTCGAGAAACTCAGCTGAACGTTAGTTCTTACATCTTCAACGGCTACGATCAGGCTATTTTACCTGTCACAATCACGGTCAGTCCGTTTGGTCATTCGATTCTTTCATTGCTTGAATTTCGTTTGCATCTAGGGATTCATTCCTGGTGGAGACTTGTTTTTGTTACATCCTCCTTCAACAGGAACAAACTTCACATGGACCGCCGACGTCGCAGCTGGCACTACACTTGTTTTCACAATGACCGACGCCCAGGGTCACTCAGGCGGGTCCTCTGACACCCAGACGGTCGCCCTTTCAAATGACGCCAGTTGTCTCAACGCTAAGTCGCCCACCTCCACCTCCGTTCCGTCGACGACTTCAGCGGCTACTTCCACATCATCCCCTACGCAAGCATCGTCCGGCGTTTCCACGGGTACCATTGTCGGAGCAGCAGTTGGTGCAGTTCTTGTTGTTACAGCTATCGTCGCGCTAGCGGTATTCTACTTAAAGCGTCAACGTTACGGACGTCCATCGTACGGACTCGCACCGACACGCAATTCTCATCGTCCGAACTCGGTGGACCTCGACTCCGGTGTCGATAACTTCCAATACCCCCAAATATATCCCTTCCCCTATCAAACAGATTCCGTCACCCGCCTGGCTCCCCCAATTATACCCGGCTTACCTTCCACGCCACCATCGTTGCAGGAGGCGCCACCGACAGCTCTCTCGACCCACGCATCAGAACTACCTTATACATACCATCAACACTCTCGACCAAACTCACACACTGACAGTCTTGCGGCATTGGGCGACGTTGCCGGTTCATCTATGTCATCGAGCGCTCGCCGGAAAGCTGCAATGGCCCGGATGACAAGTTATCAACCTGCCCGCTTTGTTGTTCATACTGATGCTGAAGATCATATCTCCGAGAATGAAGTTGAGGTTGTCGAACTACCCCCGCAATACTCGGAGCGACGAACACCTGTGGCAAGACATACAGGAGAGAGACCGGTGTCATCGGCGACGGGACTGTCGTCTACCGATCTTGCCTACTCATCTGGGCAACATGTAGGCGAACCATCACAGTCCACTTCGCATTCTCCACCCGAGTAATCCCTCTCGAGTGGGTTTCTGTATTGTAAACTTGCACTTCGTACTTTACCAACGCCGGGACAGGCGCCACTCCGGTTTTACGACGGGAACTGTGATTTTGTTGAGATGTGTCGATTCGCTGAATATCTAAAATATTTGTTTCTTGCGTTGAGCTCGCCGTCCATTCGTTTGTTTTCTTTGGTCGAGCAGGCGTTTTGGTGACCCCGCAGGTATGCATCTGTATGTAGTCTTGAAGCAATGGAATTTAGCAGATGTCGTATTTCAACACGTTTCTAGTTACATATCCGGATGAAAGTGTCAAAGAGAAAGTAGTACGACACTGTCGTACGTTGGGGTTGGGAGTACAATCACTACAATAGACGGTCGGTAAGTATTACAATATTGGGTACAACCTGGTACGACGCGAGAAGAGCCCAAAGTCGAGGCCCAGACAACTACGGTCTTTGAATGTTCCAAGTTGGCATCATCCAATCGTTCCCCAACGAGGGTCACGAATTTGGTTCCATGTCACCTTCATTGAGATTCTGCCTGGAGAATGCGTCAATCATGGCATCTTGATCCTTACGTCGCTTGTGTCTCCTGCGCTTATCGTCCTTAATAATGCGTTCAATGCGTCTGCGCATCTTGGCATGGTTTCGGGGATCGATAAGTGCGACTCTGCACCTGTAGCACGCAAGCTCGATACTTGCGAGCAAGCGAAGAGTGTCGGAGTTATTCAAGGCCTGACATATTCCCAGTGAAACACGTGCGACGAACGCGTCGCGAAGAAAACATACATTCAATGACCATGACACGACACGGGCGCCTTCCACGCATCCGATAACGACGAAATTACCGCGCTTCTCGGCTTGCAAGTCCGACAACTGAACTCATCCTCTCAATAAAGCGAGGTGAGAGGGGGGCGTATAGATCACTCACCTCGCCAAACGAAACCATCACTTTACCAGACGACATGGAACGTACCACTGGACATCTGGGAGTCAACACGATGCTCGCGCAAGGGGAGATTGGCTCATACCGACACGTGATGACTGCCCAGCGATCTCCTGAGAGACGAGCGCACGTCCAAGGTATACCCAAGCGTCCTTTTCTGGTCTTCTTATGTGCACTTTGACTTGAACGTCTCGAATTTCGCGAGAGCTTGTCGGTATCGGTGCCGCTAAACGCCCGGTGCGTGGAATGCAAAGACACGATGGGCCAGCCAAATCAATGAATCAGTGGCATGGACATATACAGAATATACGATAGTAGCGTACAGGACGGAGGGGGTACATAGTTCGGTGTACCCTGCACATCGAGCACTCCTTCGGGGAAGGAGCTCACTATTATGGGATCTTCTTCCATGGCATCCATCTGAAAAATACAAGCAGTGCTGAGGGGTCGGCAGAGCGGTGAGTCGAGAGAGATACCTTGGTAAAACGTGCGGGGCTCAGGTATCTTGAGTGGCAATGAATGAACCAGTAAGCTATTTAGCGTGGCCCTACATGCGTACTTCCATCGGTCACGTGACCCCTTCATTTCATTCCACCAAGGCTCAACTTGCTATTCCTGCCAACACCATTTTATGTAGTAGAACTATTCTGCAATTGACCTTTTAAGAAGAGGTGGGCACGCAAAAAAGCGAGATGATTCAAGATCCAAAGTGGCCACAAGCGTCAAACAATAGTCAGGAATGGACGCTGGAAGAGTCCGGAACTTGTTCGCACAGAAGATCGTCACCATCCACGTTTCATTCAATGATAAGAGTTGGGTACGGTAGACAGGTGGATGAAACAAGAATAAGGGTGGCTAAAACCTTGGTCATTTGTGAAGGGTTACGTGTTTCACCTGCAGATAGCATGATACACTCGTCGACAAGCAACCAAGCCGCGTGGACGCGGACTCTCGATATGGATCTCTCGAGATATTTTATCTCGATTCCGGAGCAAGGTAGCTACCCGCTACCAGGCAAAGATTGCGTGGCGTGAAGTGGACCTGGTTTATGGGAGTCCGCTTCGTGGGGAAGGTTGCGAGTAAGTCGGAACTGCAACCGATGCGGATACATCAAATTGATGGCTGATATGATGAACTGGCACGTACGTCTCACTGTTTTCATCCTCTTCAGCGCGAAGCCCGGAACTTTCATCTATTCCGTTTTCTCGCGGTTTGGCTTGACCACCAGCGCTTTTGACGTCCCAGCATCGCACTGTCCAATCTGCACCCCCACTGACAAGCATCGATGACTCTGCGCTGAACGCCAAAGAATACACGGATGCAGTATGTCCCATCATTTTTTTGATTCGCTTGCCAGACCCCAAGTCCCAGAGATTGATGGCGAGGTCTTCACCTGCGCTCGCGAGATACCTACCGTCTGGACTAACCGCCAGTGTAGAGAGCGTTCCTTGATGCCCAATGAATACCCGCACACACGTGCCGCGTTGGACGTCCCAGAGACGAGCTGTCCAATCACTCGATCCGGTTGCCAGATATAACGAATTGGGATGGAAGCGGACACACTGAGTGGATAAGTCAGTGAAACACAAAGCCTTACCAGTCTACCTACATCAACATCACTCAAATGTCCCACGTAGTTCCTCAGACACGATGTTCGATCCGTGGACCAAAGTCTAGCGGTCCGGTCCCGACTAGCAGTTGCAAAATAGATACCCATGGGGCTCCACTGCACATCCCAGACCGGCTGTTGATGACCTCGGTAGGCGACGACGTCTGTCATTGTGTCCAGTGACCAGAGCCTAGTCGTAGCGTCCGCCGAGGAAGACAAAAGATATTTCGGAGGTACCCCAGAGCCTCCGAGGGGATCAAAAGAAAGAGAATACACTGGTCCACTGTGTCCGATCAATTTTCGAGTCGTGGTGCCTTCTCTCTCTCGAAGTCTGGAGATGCTGGCTACAGGTGTAAAGTTGAGATGCGAGGACTCAAACAGACTTCGAGCAACTTACAGTTCTTTTCTGAATCGGGCGATTTGTCGTTCCACAACCCTCTAAGTTTTTCACCCTTCAGGCTCCATAAACGAATATAGCTTTCCGAGAAACCAGCCGCCATTAGTGTAATGTCAGGGGAGAAAACGCAACACGGGGCACTGGCATCATCTGTGTTCATCGAGCTATGAACTTCAGGTGTAGGCCACTTACCCCTCTCCCACGTCATGCAACGTATACGCGCAGATACTTGGCAAAGCTCGAGCTCGCGCAGCTGCACCTTGCGCGGAACCAAGGTCCACAGAAGTGAGAGCGGATGGATCAAGCCGTATGCGTTTCCTTGCGTCACGCACTTTCTCTACGTCCCTTTGCACATCAATTGTTTTAAACGTGGGCGGGTGGGGAGGCATGTCTGCTTCAGTTGGTGAAATGACACCTGGAACGGCTGGTGGTCGAGAGAAATGTATGTCATATTGCGCGTTAGGATCTCGGTCCAACATTGCTTGCTCTCGGAGGACGCGTTCCGTTTCTGCACGCAGATCTTCTGAAATTGGGGGAGGGCCGAGTTTCAACTCCCCTTTCGAGGCATTAAATGTGTTCGGGTTAGGGATGACAGAGGCATTCGTAGCCTGAGTGCTTTTAGGAATAAGTGATGAAAGAAGCCCAGTGGACTCTTCCCATGCGTTTGGAGACACAGCAGTTGTACTGGCAGAAGTCACTGTGAAGATATGAGCCTGAAAACCGAGGGTGAGAGGACCTGTTCACCATCGAATCGCAGATGATTGTTTACCACACGCATGACAGCCGCTCTCCCCCTCTTCCCCATTTCACCAGAAAAGCCTTCTCCTGCTCCGAGCGCCTCACCTCCAACGCCCTCTGTCAACCACCCCACAAGCAGACTGAAGCCTGAACGGCTCATTCTGATTATATATTTTTCGTTGAGAAAACGTTGCGCCAAGGGATCATTCTGAACATGAGAAGGCAAAAGGAGTGTAGAGAGGTGATGAAGAGTTGAGTTATGACTCGGCACGAGTGCGGGAGCGAATGTAGAGTAAAACCGTATCGCTGACGAGTTCACGCCAATGCTTGAGTCTCGTACGTTCGCGATCAATGAATCACCCACCAGCTTCCTTGAAACCTTTCTGAATGAGATCAAGGTAGAAGTGACAAAAGATGGGGTACAATATTGGGCGAAACTCGGGCTTAACATGCACATTAGGGTGAGCGCGATCAGAGAGTGAGGACGCATACCTTGTACATATCCAAGGAGCCTTCAACCCATGCCTCGAGTTCCTTGAAGCCCTCCTGCTTGTCAGTGGGGTCGACAGAAAGTATGTCTTCCGCTCCGACTCCACCCAGACTTGCGATAAGGTTCTGTATGTTGGGAGGATTCCCCATGGTCGTCAACTCCTGAAGGACATTGACGTTGTCTTTTAAAACGTTGTCCCCTGGACGTGAAGGTTTCTGTGCAAAAACTGCTAGGGCTTTCACCAATTCATCGGAGGACATGGTCTTTTCGACATCCTCTGTGGTCCCAGCCTCGAACGTTTCGAGGAAGGCAGCTTCTGCGCGCTTGTGACCTCGCGTACGGAGGTACTCCAGGACCAGGCGATCGGTCGAATTTGAGTCTTGTGGACCTACAGTCGTAGGTGAGACACCACCCGATGATGATGCGGCTGGTGTAGCAGCCGACATGATTCCAAGGTCGCGTCAGTCAAGTGCGGATATAAGTTTGTTCAGACTGGTTGTTTGTCAATGGTATCGGCTATCTGCATGGACCGCCGCTTTGTCTAATCCAACAGCCATCGACTTGAACCTCAATCTACGTCCGCTTGCAGGTTCTTCCACGTCAAAACTTCCCGCCGTGTCGATTGGAACATTAATATAGCGCCGCTCTGGGTCAAACTCGAACAAAAGGTACGCTTTCCTCAACGCCCAAATACTCTCGGCGGCAGTTATCTACGCGTAGCTCTGTTTTGTTTATGGCAATTGGCCGTCCCTCTCTCACCAAAGTTACGTCCATCGTCAAGTACTTGAGCACGAGCGCACAGTGCGGCCAACATTCGTCGTCGAGAGGTAAGCTTGTTGTGGAGGTAGTATCAGAGTTGACCTGCTGTCGTACCTCTGACCCTTTCATCCTGCACCAGCGTCTTCCACATCAGTCACAGTCACCATCATGGTCAAACTCAAGCCCAAGAAAGGACCGAGCATCCACGGTACTCTTCAGAATGCAATCGTTGCAACCATCAATGACCCCAACTATTCATTCTCGTTACCTAAGCTTTCAGATTGGGAGTCTATTGTTTCGTCCAGTGAGGATGAAAAACAGCGATTGGAATTCGTCGGTGACGCTGTCATGCACCTCTCTGTAGCGTTATACCTTTACCGCCTCTTCCCGGATGCTGCGCCTGGCTTGTACACTGTGAGTTATGGTCTCAGCATAGCTGGAGCCATCAATTTGATTCACATTGTAGAATATACGCTCAGCCGTAAATGCCAATGCAACATTCACTCACCTCATGGTCAAGGCAGGCGTGTACGAGCTCCCATCACAATCTCACAGTACGAAAGCCGTGGCAGACTCGTTCGAGGTAATTGTAGCAGCACTCTACTTGGAACGTGGCTTTGCGGATGTCTGCGCGTGGGTTCAGGAGCAGTACGCGCCCTTAATTGCCGCCGCTCGGGAATCATATGACGAATGGTTAATCATGTTCGCTATCTTGATCAGGTCTCCGTGCTGATCCACTTGGTCAGCCTTACCACCTCAGACCGCAACATCCCATTTCTGTCAACCAAGCGGCATGGGGGCCCGCTTGAATCTGGGAGCGCCCCGTTACTCAAGAAATTCAGGCTGTCTGGCGGACGTAGTTCCCCGCGGAGGACGCTGAGTAATGCATTGCTGTAGTTTGCCACTTTTCTCCCTCTGACTGCGATGGTCAGTGGCACAGCGTGTCATCAATCGCATGAAATCAAAAGGCAAGGTCAAGCTATGCTGGCCGACCAAGAAATCGAAACTTCCCCTCGAGATGCGCCTTCATAGCCGCGAGCTTCCTGCGCCTGAACCTCGGGGACCATCATCTCTCGTGATTGATCTTACCATGGGCAGCGAATCTGATGATGGGGAAGTGGGACTGTCAAATGCAACCCAAACTTCCCAGCCCAGCTTCAAGCCACTTGCCTTATCCCAGAGCTGCCTCCCTCCGGTGGGTAAATTTCTACGGAATCAGTTGTGTAAATCATCGTCGTCGTGTTCCCTGAACTACCAGCTTGTCACTCGTTTCCAGTCGTCATCTGATACCACCCTTCAATGCGATCAAAGTTCCTACAAACGCACCGTTTCTCATTGCCCCCCGCAGCAAGGCTCACTGGCATCATCACACCCATCTCTGGACTCACCTTCACCACTTGCCACGTCTCTCATCGCCACGCCACCTGGCCATGTAACCTCCGTCGTTCCCCAGGCCAGCTTTGGGTTCTTTAGGCGATCGGGTCCCTCGCTAACCCCCCACTCGGATAATATACATATTCCTTCCGGCACGTATGGGCACCCGATCGTCATCGAGGACAGTGAAACCGAAAACTGAGTTATCGCTCGCTACTTTTGCCTTGTTGTTTTTCTCCCATATCCCTAATATCAGATTTGATTTCTGTGCACGGGAATCGTTGCCCGCACGACGGTTACAGAGACATTGGCAACATGTGATCGTATCTACAAGTGACCAGCAACAACGAAACACAGTGTCAAGTCAAAAGGTAAAAGTTGCTAGATCACGACCTCGTCCATCATCCATCACCGCCATGGGAGTGATGAATATCCTGTGCAACCGCGGGCTGCTTCAAAAGTGTTCCTGGATTGCACAGTCAAACCGGTGAACGACGAAATTATCGGACAACGGTCAAACCTTTGCAAATGTAAATTCAACCTTCTTGCTGGTGTGTTGCAATGTCGCCTCCTTAATGGCCCTTGCCAGCACGCCGGGCCCGCAAAAGTATGTCTATGACGGTATTGAGAATCTTGTCGGACGAGATGCGGAACGGGAACTTACGCCAACTTTGGTCTTGAGCTGGCTTGTGCAACCAGGCGGGTACTGACCAATTTCAATTGCATCCCGAATCCGACTGTAAATGCTCTTCCAATCCGGGCGGCCGAACATGGTGCGGGTGCGGAGCAGTGTCAGCGGATCATACTCGGCACCAGCGTCGTTGACTGCAATGTTCCAAAGCATGCTTTCGTCGATCTTCTGAGTCAAGTAGATATTGATGCGGAGGAAGTTGGCTGTGGGGGAATGAACAAGGAGCATATCGAGCTGAGTGACGATACTCACGGTCGAATTGAGCGGCTTCGACGTCTTGGAGAAGGGACTGGAACCAGCCAAAGGAGGGTGCATCACGACAAACCCAAAAGAACTCGACGCGACGGAGAGCGCCGAGGTCATCCTTCTTTTGACAGTACCAAATGTGTTTCAGAATGGACGCGAAGGGGGTTACGCCTACGGAGGGACTTTGGGTGAGTTAGGGAGTAATGGAGGGAGTGAATGGGACATACCGATACCGGCACCGATGAGCACGGCAACCTCGTTACCAAAGACGTCCGCTGCAGGGGCACCATAGGGACCATCGATGCGAACTCGAGGGAGAGGACGAGCGAGGGAAGACGGGTCGAGCTCGACAAAGTCACCGCGGGTTCCGCCGTACCGGGCTTCGTCCTTTTCGACACCCTTCATGGCGGTCTTTGTCATTGCGGCCACGACCGAGGGCCCGCAGCCGAGACGTTCGCCAAGAGCATGCGTCCAGTCACCAACCTGGCGAATGTGTACGGAGACATAGGGGTCTTCGGGTGCGGACGTAATGGTGAACTGGAGGGAGATGAGAAGAATGTTGGTGGAAAGGAGGGAAGAAGATACGTACTGGATGCCACTGGAAGCGAGAAATTTCAGGGACTTGGATAAAGAGCCACTGGCCGGCTGTGTACTTGAAGCTTGATTTTACGATGCGAAGCTCCATGGCGCCACTCGGGTGGGCGAGGACCTTTGAAAGCCTGGTTGCTCTCCTTGCGCGATATTCGCGGTACATGCGCTCTGCGAAGTAAGCGATTCCGGGCCAGATGGTGAACCTCCAACTCTCGTAGCCGAGACAATGTTGAGTAGAGTAGAAAGGGAAGGATGTAATGTAATCTGGAGTTACGGAATCGCGGACGAAGCAACCGGTAGTGTGCGAGTAGAGAGCGATGAAGAAGAAGAAGGCGAGGTGGTGAGTGTACCAAAAGGCCTCGAAGCACTGGTGACGGATTTTGTGATGAGCGGTTGCATAAATGAGGAGCATGATAAGGAGCATGAAGTGGCCGGTGATGCCGCCAGCCTGGGTGTAGTGGATGTCGAGGGCAGTCTCCGAGCGAACCTCTGCCGGGGGTGAGTGGGGAAGTGGGGGAGTGGGATGGACTTACGGGTGAGCTCGACGTTGAAGAAGTTGGCATAGTGGGCGGTTGTGTGTACCACGGACCAGAGTGCCATGGAGTAGGCGACCTGGCGGTGGAACCAGATGTTTTCGTCTGCGGGGAAGAGCCAGACTAATTTCGGGCGGACGGCGGTGATGACATTGCGCAACATGGGGACGAGAAGGAGACCGGCGTCAAAGGCGAGGGTGAGGCCAGCGCCCCTGGATGTCCATACGGACCATTTGAGCCCATTGAGGGCTCCTAGCCTCTGGTTGGTTTCCTAGGGGAGGGTCAGCGTGGGAGGGGGGGGGGAGGGGGACGAGAAACCTGGAGATACCAGCCGATGGCAAAGAGGGCGAGCTGAGTGCCGTAGAAGAAGAGATTGAATGCGAGACGTCGTTGGACGAGGAGTTCTCTGCGAAACCAGGCGAGAGCCATGTCTAGGTTGCCAAATCGGGTCGTGCGAGTCGGCACAAAAAACGGTCGCTCTGCCTCCAACGTGCTCTCCGACGATGACGCAGACACGCGCCCTCCCGCCCCTCGTCGACCTCCCCGCCCTCCACGCCGCCGCACGCGTCCTCCACGACCACTTTCTCAAGGACGTCCAATCCATCCCCGACCTCGCTGACCTCCTCCCCCGTCCGTGTTCTCCTCCTCTTTCCGTCTCCCCCGCTCACCCCCTTCCAGCTGCAGGTCCTCCTTCCTCCGCGTCCTACAGCGTCTTCCCCGATGACTATCGCGTCCCCTTTCAGAAGCGCAGACTCGTCGGCATACCCGATGCCCTCTTCCAGTACTACAACAGTGCGTCCCTTCCCTCTTTCTCCTCTCCCCTCCTCCCTCATTCCTCCATCAGCCACCAACGTCACCTCCCACATGGGCCTCATCCCCGAGATAGAGCGCGTATGGATCTCCATCGACCACAAGCTCTTTCTCTGGGACTACATACATGGGTCCGTCCCTCCCCGTCCCTCCCCTCCCCCTTCTCACCTCCCCCACAGCCAGGACATCACCTCCTTTGTAGACCAACCGGACGTCATCACCCATGTCGCCGTCGTAAGTCCAAAGCCCGCCGTGTTCGTCGACGAAATATCCTCCCTCATGGTCTTGTGTACACCCGTCTCCGTCCTCCTCATCGGCCTCTCAACTTCGCCTCTCCCTCAAAGCAGCCGTAAAGACATCAAGATGTATGCCACAGACATGTCCGTCTTAACAGACGTAGAAATGTCCTCCGTCGTCGGTACCGCTCAGGGTCGCATCTTCATGGCTGGCTCTCAGGACGGCTGTCTCTACGAGCTACATTACCAGCAATCAGAGTCCTGGTTCGGAAAGAGAGTTCACCTCATCAACCACTCCGTCGGCGCGGTCCAGAGTCTCTTCCCCCGTTTCTCTTCCCCAAAACCAGATGGTCCGTCCTCCCTTGATGCCCTGCCCTCCGCTCACCTTCGTCTTCCTTCTAGACCGCATTGTCTCTGTCGTCTCCGACCACAAGCGCAATTGCTTGTACACCCTTTCCGCCAAAAACGTCATTTCTCTCTATCATCTCGCCTCAGAAAAAGCAGTTCAACACGCGCAAACCCTCGCCAACCTGTACAAGTCTGCTCAAGAAAAAGCACCCGCCTCCCCAGCAATAAACCCGTCCAACTTCCAGATTATCGCATTGCATGTTATCGACCCCGCTGAATCTCGTGTCGGCGTCCAGCTCGTAGCCGTCACCATGAACGGTGTGCGTCTCTATTTCTCCCCAGCCTCGCCGAGCTTTTCGTACGCCCCAACTACAATTCCATCCGGAGCTCTACGCCCTCTCCAACTCATACACGTACGCCTCCCTCCCCCAAATCTTTTCCACCCCGACGAATTGGCTCGCCCATCAAACCGTGCCCCATCCACCTCTTACAGCGCAGCTCGCGTGGTCCCACCACCACCACCATCTCGCCCGTTCATCGCATCAGGACTGGAAACCTCTTGCTATCAGGATGGTCTCACCATTTCAGCCCAGCCAGGCGATACCGATGGCACCGACTTTTTGCTCTGTACGTCCCCTGACCTGACCCGCATAGGCACCCTTGGTCAGGTGTCCACATCCGCTCAGCAGTATGTCGCAACTTCCCAGCCAACCACATATGCAATCTCATCGTATGCAACGAGTGGCAACCAGCGCCCGCCACTGACAGAGTATGCCACTCTGTTGGCAATCCCGGGACGAACCTGGGCAATGGCCAGCGTGCTACAACCATCGTTGTCGCCATCCACTGCACCATCGCCCGCCGTCGTCAATGAATTGGCGTTGCAATTTTCGGAACCACCTCGACAGTTCATGATTCTCACCAACGTCGGGCTCACGTTTCTCGTAAAGCGAAGAGCATTGGACTATCTAAGAGCCGTCATCGAGGAAGCACAGTCTGAAGGCGCTGTTCAGCCAATCATCGAATTTAGAGACAGGCAAGTGCTCATCCATCGACCTTGACGAATGTCACACTGACGTCCCACATTACAGCTTTGGAAGAGACCAAACATGTGCCATGCTTCTCGGACTCGCCTGTGGAAACACGTTTTTGGACACTGGCGATCATTATATGCCTGGCACACTGTGTAGTGTGAGCCCTGATGTCGCAAACATTGCAAAGCAGGCGTTTTATGACTTTGGAGAACGTCCGATCTGGACGGAGAGGGTGACGTATGGCACGAGTAGGTTCCTCTCTCGCTTTCCTCCTAGACGTATGACCGGCTCCCACTTGTAGGCGAAAGCTCGGGAAGTGCCATATTCAGCGGTCGCAGAGAAGGATTTGCCATGTACTTTGCCCGCCTCATCCGACCGCTTTGGAAGGACAAGATAACCAAGTCCGGGTGTGTACTTCAATTCTTTTCTCCTCCATCACGCACCTACTCGTGTTCGTTGCGCAGTGCTTTCGGTCTTCAAGAGTTGAACGTGGATGATAATTTGCTCGTTACCGTCCAAAAGAACTTGTATGCCCTCAAGGAGTTCTTGGACAAGAATCCTCATCTTTTCCACTCTACTCCGGGTGATCCTGCTGCATCACGCAACACGGTGGGTCATGAACAAGAAGCATGGAAGGTTCATCTTGACCTCTCGGTTTCAGTCGCGATTTTCTGACATTTCTTCCAGGCCGAACAAAGTTCGGTGGCCCAACTTCAAGCTCTTCATACGAGAACGATCGAAGCCATATCTTTTGTGCTCTTACTAAGTGATTATCGATTAGGCGAACTGATAGCCCAGTGAGCATCTCCTTCCGGTTGTCATGTACCCAGCTTGACATAGTATGAGATGTGACGTCGAGACTCAGAAACTGGTGACTGCGATGACCTATGAGGAACTGGTCACCAGTCAGAATGGAATAAATGCATCGCGTGCATTGGTTAACGTTGTGATCGACCAGCAGATTGGTCAGCAGATCAGCGTAAGTTTGGCCGTCCATGCCCAATGATTGATCTATATTGACAATGTGATCAGGTGGACACCATCAGCGAAGTTTTGCAGCAAAGATGCGGCTCTTTCTGCAGTACCGATGACGTTATGTTGTACAAAGCATGTAAAGTTCCTCGTGGCTAGCGCCCCAACTGACAGTTCTGATATAGGCCCGAGAGAACGTCCGCAAGGCAGTCGAATCACGAAATCCTGCAGAACGACAAAATTGGTTAGGAGAGTCATTGAGGTAATCGCTCCCTCCACACTTCTGTCACTTCCTCGTTCAACTATTTGTTAGATTGTTCATCAAAGGGGCACGGATATTGGAATTCGAAAAGATCCGTGAGGTATGCGATGAATATCGGGAGTTGGGTTACGCAAAAGGTCCGTGGGCGCACATGTGCAATCCACTGCACCGGCAACTCATGCACCATCAGGTGCCATTGAGCTCCCTCTGAGTTGCGCACAAGCAGTCGATCCCGACAACGTTGGACTCGAGTATTGGCTGTCGGGATGTCCATCTAGCGACGGTCGCGCAATTTTTTTTAAAAAACGTACCGACTGTTATCAGCTTGTCCTCCGTTCTCTCGACTCGTTTGAGGAAAAAGCCTCCCGTGCTCAGACACCCGCCGAGGACCTTGATACGATCCGAAACCACGCGTATACGCTCGCATTTTCCAGTGATGATGACCTGTTCCACTCGACGCTGTACGACTGGTTGATTGACAGAGGGCTGGCTGATGAGCTATTGGCTGTATGCACGTTTCACTCCCCTTGAACTATTGAATCCTGACGAGCATGAAGTTGCGACCCCAATACCTTGAGGCCCACCTTCGGCGGGAGCCTGTTACACTTCCAAAGTATCAGCTGCTGTGGCAGTTCTATGTAAAGGATGGCCAGCCGCTACGTGCCGCCGAAGTGCTTGCTATTTTGGCAGAGTCTACAGAGTACGTCACAAGGACTCTCGCTGAATCCTGCTGATGCAGGTTGCTCTCAGCATTGACTTGGACTTGAGCACGCGGATCGAGTATTTCACGCTTGCAGTTGGAAATGCCAAGTCTCATCCAGTCACCACGAGCGGCAGGCACGAGACTGCCATCGCATTTCTCACGGACCTTGAAGAGAAGCTTGATGTGGCTCAGGTGCAGCTCGAGGTGTATAATGCACTCCTCCCTCACGCGAGCAACGAGGAAGGTCACAGGATCAAACATCTAAACAAGAGGTTGTTCACCATGTCCGAGGTGTGCCACTTGAATCTCACTGCCTCCTCCTGTCTGACCACAAGCCATCAAGCTTTACCAACTTTATGCAGAGCCCTTCGACCTGCCCGTTATGAAACTCCTGATCCTTCACGTGTCAGAACACCGGGATGAACACATTGTTCGACCCATTTGGGACCGGATATTCGAAGATGGTAAGGAAACTTCATTCGTCGAACTTGCACTTAACGCCTTGTTCAGCTATGGAAAAGGATGCAGATGTACAGACGCACGCAGATCACATCATAGCGAGCGTCGTCCCGCTAGGAAAGCGTTTCTACCCCTCCGAAAGCGCATTTCCGCTACGTAAGTCGACCATTCTTGCCTCCCACAGGGACATGATAAACGCTTATTATCCAGGATATATCGCGACGGTGCTTATCTCTTTCTCATTGCGGAACAGGGCACAACTTCCAAATGGTTGGGCTCCTCGAGTTTTGGTTCAATGCGGTGTGCCACACGCAGAGATATGGGATGTTTTGCATGACATGTACGAGTCACATGTAAGTTTTCGCAACCCCCGCGCATGGTAGGTTGCTAAGGAGATTGTATGTCAGGTCCCACCCTTCAATCATCAGGCCAGTGTTCAGGCTATATCCGCAGACATTGCTATCCTGCTCAGTGACTGGCTAGAAGAGGTCAAACGACCGCAATCATCAACTGCACGCGCAGAGCTGCCCGCTGGACGGATAGACGTAGCCGTCGGACAATATCTTGCCGAGCTGGATTCGACCAACACCGAGACGAGGGTCATATACGAAGGCATCAAACGCCGATTGCGGCAAAATTGGTGAATGGACGCGATAGAACTTACATTACTCGTTGGCTATCTACGTGTACTTGATTTCGGAACGCAAGATATATGGACGTGTCTCAATTGACTTCGAGAATTGAATCTTCAGCCCACGTCAGAAACCGTTCCGCCCATTTCCGGGTATAGCCATACATGCTGTATAAGGCTCTGAAAGGAACATGAGCCATCTTGCTGGGAAGGCAGGCTCATTGCTGACCTTGTGGCCCCAATGACAATGAAGATGACGATCACTGCGGCAGCTAGGTCTCTGTCGTTTCCTCTTCTGGTCCTGTTCCCTCTCCATCGGGCGATCCATTGCAGTGGCCCCATGAAGGGTAGGGTCAGGATCATGTGGATGAGGGACCCTGCCCCTACCATGGGTAGGCCCAACAGGAACCTGCGGATGAAACGGCCAACTAAGCCAGGAGGAGGTTCGGAGAGACGGGCCGGAATGGGTGCCCTGAGCGACCGGGGAACCTCGAGTCCTAGGGGCAAGATGTCCTGGTCACGGAGAATCTGAACAGCTGCCCGGACCAAATCTTGCGCGACGTCAAGTGGGGAGACAAAAAAGTATGTCGTCCCGAACATGGACTGCTCCTCTATCGAGGCGAGGAAGTAACTTGTGACATATGACGAAAACATGACCAAAAGGACAAACAAAAAAGACGACAAGAAGCCGACGACGACTGGGGGTAGACATGAGCCGGCAATGAATCGATGGACTAGAGGAATGGGCACCCGCCTGGATTTGTCCCCAAACCATACGCCTTGGTCCGAGCGAAGCGGTAATGAAAATGGCATTGAGGACAGCGCCAAAATGCGTTGTTGGAGTGAGATGACGATCTCCATTTCTGCAGACATTTGACGTGAACGTACTTGGCGCGCGCGTAATTAGCAATGCAGCCGCCTGGCAGCTTTGGGCCGAGCCCTGCTTACACTGATAGTGCCTGCACAGAGACATGGTTTGAACAGCCTCCCAAAAGACGGGTTTGACTCGTCACTATCGTAGCAAATTCGACACTGTTTCTCCTGTTGGCCAGTGCCAGAAGTCCTCGGGGAGGATTGGGGATTTTGTTGATGGTCGTTTGACATGAGAGAAGTACGTTACATGGCATTGGCCAGCATTCATCATGGGGCGGTCACAGACTTGTCACACAGTGGTCACACGCTCTTTTCATTACTCTGTCCGGCACTTTATTCAAAGTAGTAAACTCAACAGGCCAGCTTTAAAAGTCTGAGCTCAGCGCGGCATTGTGGTATAGATTTCGACTGGCCATGAGGACTGAGTGCCGAGTGGTGTGTAAGGGATAGTAAACATCCAACCCTATCAGCGCGACTCATTGGCCAAGAACTCGAGGTTATTTTTTACCGCACGTCGTTTTGCGTCCAGCCGAATACTGATGGAGTTATGTCGTCCTAGCAGCGCAAGTCCAAAGAGAATCCAATTAGGAATAATTGATTCAGGGATGCAGACGATTCATTGATTCACCGACTTCGACGTCAGATCTCACAAGGTTTTCTTCCTCTTTTTTTTTTTCCGAGTACTTATCCTACTCAGGATCCGAACCAGCGCTCGTTGCATTCACTTGGGCCAGTAACGCGTGAATGATTACTGGTGCAGGGCCTGTCGAGCCCCACTGTCATTTTTTGCGGACTCTGTCAGCATCTCGTCTGCTGTGATCGTCAGGCAGTGTGGCCTCCCACGATTCAATTTACGTTTGGCATCTTGATCGCTCCCGTTTCTCCTAGGTGACATTGCGAGGCCTGTGTCCCTCGCGTCTTATTTTGCGACATTGAGTCGAGTCTCAGATGTGAAGCCGCACCCTCACTTCCCCGCCGCCTATCATCAGCACTCCGAGGTAATCAAAAACGCATTTATCCATTGATTCGCTCGCCATAACTTTCTGGCTTTGATCCGACTCAGGGATCGCTCCTTTCTTCCGCAGCGTTCGCACTTTTTGAACGAAACCGTATCTGGATGCACACTTCACGTCCACGGAGGGAGCCCAAGTCGAGTGTATTAGGCGGGAGATCGTGATTGGAACAAATAATCGTGTTGCGCCATATCGCTGACTGAACAAGAAACTCTTCCATTGCCGTCGCAACCCACTTTTGTCGTGTAAACCATATGCATATCCTATTGGAGCCTAGTGATGCCTCGGCGAGATGTGGGGTACAGATCCTGATTGGGGGTTTTGCCATTAGAGTAGCACAGATTGTGAGTATCGACTCCCTCGTGTAAATAAGATGTTGAAGAGCGCTGACATTTACTCAGACCGCAGCCCTGCTCGGTACTTGCGCCCAATCCTGTGGTCTCCAACAGGGCTCTCCGGATCAACGGTGAGATAACTTTCCATCTGATATCACAACTAAAATTGTGCATCCAGGGGGATGCTGCCAAAGGTGCTGCCAAAGATCCAACAGATGTCCGACTCATCTCGGATTTTTTCGGAAAAAAAAGGCCTCAAGTTACATAAATCAAACTCAATTACTGTGCTGAGCAACTGGGAGTACCAAATGCAAAGTTCTGGTGAGCTAGGATTTAAGCAACCCTGTAGAACCATTTCCGCCGGTCGTAGAACGCCAGCATTTGTTTGGCAGCCACACTGGCATCCCGGTGGGTCTACACGACTACCTGGGAGGCACATGCCCGTTTCGCATGATATACGAGATAGGTTCTAGAGATAAACAGCGCCCAATGGACAGATTCAAATTGCACCTCACGGGCGCGATCAAAAGGGTTATCGAGAACACCGTTAAAGATGGGTCCTAATCCACAAAAATGTAGGTCATAATGCCGCCCTTGGCGACCGCGAAATATACACGCTAGTGCTGGCAGTGCGACTGAGACAGGTTTTGATGTTGCAACGAAGGCAGGGGAATTAGAGGTTGCAGATGCTCCTCGGTTCCATGCAATCGCTAATACTAGTAGGCGCCGGCAAGTTCCGAACATTTCCCTGCAAGGCTCTTCCAAAGTTGACCTGAACTTCCTCCAGACTTTTTGTATCAGTAAGATTTATTGTGCTTAGAAGCATCGCCGTCGTGATGGTTACAGTGATGGAGTCGTTGACAGAAATTTTGGATTTTCTTGATCTCCTTGCTTCAGCCCGTCTAGCCTGACTACGGCTACGGACGACCGAGTAGCTCGTATGAGTCTCCGTATACTTTCGATAACGGCTCTCACCCAGGTTCGCCCCAGCTTGGGAGGGCAAAATTTTGACGAACCCTAGCTAGGGCAGAGGCCTCCCTGTTGAAGGGCAACTTCAGCGCATCAAATTGTTTTGATATCTCTAGAAGTCATCGAGAACTCGAGGCAATTACCCCCTGGAGGATTATTATGGAAGCTATTTAACCTCACGACTCGGTGGGTGAAAGTGGCAAAGGTTGGTCGAGGCTTCGACGGGCTCTGAGTCAGATCTCCAGATGGTTCTGTAAGTTTACATCTCTCTTCTCCCGCCGGTCTGACAGGTGGTATGAAGTTTCAGGGACTTATGTCGACATCACTTTTGTGCATAGTGGTGGATTGGCGGCCATCATGTTGACACGTTCTACCTTGGTTTAGCTTTTCGCCGTTCCTGTCCAAGGTCGAGTCAGGCGGTCACAGGACCGATCGTGCACTTGTTACGTGAAGGCCTTACCATCCAAACGGATGTTGCTCTGTCTAGACCAATGGATGGTGCGTTCCACTTGAGATTTAGAACGAAGGATCATTGGAGCTTATCGGCTTCATCTATCTGAGAACGAACAAAGCCTTTGGAGTCTACTCCCTGTCAAAACTGCTCGGAGTGTATTCACCGTACATATATCTACCTGGTACGCAGAGTAAGTCAGGATCACCTGTTAATTTTTCGAGATGGAGGCAAAGTACCCTATCCCTGGTAATGACCAAATCATCGCCCTCTCCTGCAGCAATGTAGGAGTGGGACCAGGCGGGACCACTGCGATGCTCGCGTATGTGTCTCTGTCCTTCCGTCTCGCGCGCTGTCATCTCAACGGTCCCATTCCAAGTCGCGTGTCTATTGTCAATTTTAGGGGCAATGTGATGCTAGATACCTTTGTTGCCCCGACTATGCAGGTTAGTGATTACCGAACCAGTACAACCGGAATAGAAGCCTGCCATCTACTAGCTCGTGAGTCGATGTTTAATATCCTATACTCCCGTTGGCTTGATACCGGACATTTATTATATTTATTATCCACCGACATAGCCGATACACCTTTATTTGATCGGGTTCAGCAGCACGTTGCGGACCTCATCAAGGGTAAAGTAATTGTCGGACACAGCCTATGGCATGACCTCTCGGGTAGAGTGCACGCACTTTTTGTTACTTCGGCGACCGAGCTCATTACATGGTCATCGGGAATAGTATTGGGTATACCACATCCGGCCGTTGCCACGCGCGACGTCGCGTTGTATCTACCCTTCAGAAACGCTCTGCGTTCCCCCAATCAAGTGATTGGCCTGCAAACACTCATGTGGCATCTTATGTGTCGTCGCTGTCAAGATGGCCACTTACATCCCGTACGTCCGCCCATAATCCATCCAAACAGAATAGTACTGTTATATTGCGTGCGCTGTGGTCGTAGAATTACTCAACAACCCCGCCTTTTCTTTAGGTTGAGAATGCACGAGCAGCGCTTGATTTATACCGCACGGTCGCGGCGGAGTGGGAGTCGGCGATCTCAACGGGCAACTGGCCGTCTTGTCTTCCTCCAAGCACCTTCTCGAGGTGCTACCTGTGATTTCACCCCTAGGAAATTCTTTTGATCTTCTTGTCCCTGCATCTCCTCCGTCAGCCATGTTCTGTTGTATGGCATTCCTATAGCATTGAAGCATCTTTTGTTATAATGTACTCGTAGTTCCCTACCCCTGTAGCGATCGGTAATGCGAACATCAATCGAGTGTATGGTATTCTAAGTGTACCCACCACGTAGGAGAATGGGATATGCAATCGTTGAAAATTCGCCGGTCAAACCTGGCTAGTCCGAACAAACTAGCTATCCAGAGTACTATGCAGTTTACGACCCGGACCTCAACATTAACCGCCGTCGATACTTCTCCTCTATTAAATGCCATCTCCGATTCTCAGCTCCTCGTCGACTAAATGATATCCGCCAAGGTCTTCGTCTTGATGTGTAGACAGTCCGAGGGAAGGTATCATCGAAAACTCTACAACGCCACTCCGACCTCATCATGGCGTCGACAATGTCAAGGCGGCCTTCTTTGAGCGCCAAACTTGCGACACGTCGTCGGACTAACCTGGATTGAACGCGTGGACCCCACCTCTTCTCAAAGAGGTGCAAGCACTGCATAGCAAGAGTACCACTGTGGCGGCAGCTGCGCAAGGGTCCAAGAAGTAGAAACAAGGTCGTAGACGACGGTGTCAAATCCGGACGAGCAAGGAGGAATTTCCGAAGAATACGACGCTGGGTAAAGTGCTGTTTCAGACCTGGTTTTTTGTGCCGAGTGACCATGGAAAGATGGAAGTTGACGAGGTCGAGGACACTGCGCCGATCGCACCGCCTGAGTCGGGGAGGAAGGGATTTCACGTACGACAGGGCGATAGAGAGTGCCAAGCTTCTCTGCCCTACCTGGTACATTGTCTGGGTGATGATGAGAAAGGTTCTGGGCAGGATCTGAACTTGGTCGGAAGAAGCAAGCAGAGGCGAAAGTTGCATGAGCACTCGGTATCGCGACAGTTCGACAGCGTAAGGGCTCTGGCATGAGCGTGGCATAAGTCGCTTTCGAAGAAGTGGTGTTGAATTTTCAGCATCCTCCACACGAGCCTCCAAACGAGGTTTCTGGCCATCTTCCAGATCAGCATCCAAGTGAATGTCGCGGCCAGCGTCGGGGCTCGTATTACAGCCAGCTCCCGAAACAGCCTCCGAAGTAAGACCCCAGTTCGGGGCCAAACCAGCGCCCATGTTAGGTTTCCGGCCAGTGATAACCCAATGTCGCAGCGCACCACGCTTCTGCGAGCCAAAGAGCTCCAACCACAAAGGGAGAGGAATGGGGTTTCTGGGGAAATTCGTGGTCACGTTTCGTTGTTCCGTGATTTCCAGGACACGTTTCCAAGCGTCATTCCACTTGCCAGTCCTAACGGACCATCGGACATGCAATTTCCATGTTTCCATGTTTGCCGGGATAGACTCTGCTCGCATGGCACTTAAGAGGCGGCCGACTGATGCGAAGGAAGCGTTCCGGAGTGCAAGACTGATGAGGAGATTGAACGATTTGGTGGAGTGCAACGCTTTGGGCCAATCGAAATAATAGTCGATGGCTTCACTGATGGAAAATGGCGGATTGGACGTAATGAAGAGGAGATTCCGGTATAGAGATTTTGGGGAGGTGGGGAATGGCACTGTGGGGAATGGCAATGTTTCGGTAGGGATGCGGACTGTGGTCCCTGTATCTACGGGTGGGTCCGACCAGATGATGTCCGCGACACGTCCTGGATCTCGTCGGTCAAAGTCGTCCACTGAAAGCGCATTTAGTTTGATCGGGCGAACACCGACTGGTTCGGATATTGGAGGCTTCTTTGGAGCGGGATTCGCAGCAACTTTGCCCACGCGGTTGCCAGACGGATGAACACCGAGAGGAGTGCGACGGTTGACGTGGATGTCGGGATTACCGAAAGCCGAGGAGGAACGGTGGGGGTCAAGGATGAAGTTGGATATGCTCGCCAAAGGCTCCGGGCGGGTGGTTTGAGGATGGTGTCGGTGATGTGGAGGGTCGTGAATGAGAGAGGTGATTGAAGTACGGCGAGACCAGGCGCGAGCTGCTGCTGCCTCGAGGATGGAAGAGAAAGGAGACATGGACCAAGCTCTGTGCATCGCCACGGTGAGTTACTTAAGATTACGATGTTACTGTACAGACTGACCCAATCCAATCATTATTTAGTGTCCACATCCAAGACCATGCCAATTAATCCAATCCCATCACACCTCCTCCTCCATCGGCTGTACCACATTCCGCCCCACAAGCCACCCCACCTTCGCAACCCATCGCTCCCTCACGTCCCTCATCACACTCCAGCCCTCTGGCCCTCTCGCATCCGCAAATTCGTCCAGCGTCTTCTCCCAACTCCTCACCGTCTCACCACCAAACATGCGCCCTTCTCGATTGACCATTTGGTCTAGTCGGTCCACCCATGCCTCCCATTCTTTCGACAGCCGTGGAAGCAAAAGCGGTGCGAGTGAACCCTGCGTCAGTGGAGGCTGACATGTTATGTGTGTCGTGAGGGCAGAGAGAAAGACGAAAGTTTCCGACGGGTGTGATTTGTCTTTGTGCTGCGATTGCAGGACGGCTGAATGGCCGCGCGGCTGCGGGGTTGCCTGCGTGCAAGACACGTAGGAAAAATAAGGGACATAGGACATGCATGCGGACACAAATTCATGAATGTGAGGTCGCAGTCGTGAGAGGATGTATGACTCTCGCATTCCACTGCCATCATTTGCCCCACTATTCCTTTGGTCATCGTCCATGTTTGATCCAAAACCAGATCGTTGAGAGTTAAATCCAAACCCGAACCCCAGAGAAGTCGTGGCAGACACCGAGGAGAAAGCAGATGTGTTTGAATAAGGATAAGCGTCCCGCAGTTTCCTCGCGGATTGCTCTAATGCTTGTATGGCCGTGTCCAACGTTGGGCGGGGTATGAGGGGTAATATGAGTGATGTAAGTGAAGGTTGGGTGTTTATCAAAGAATTCAAAAGAGGCAGGAGAGCCTGCGGTGGAAGGCTCGCTATCCGATGGCATGTCAGACATTGAACTGGAGTGGCCTGGTGGAACATATCATACCCAACAAGACACCGACGTCAACGTCGCTATCTGCGTCTAGATTTTTACTTGCTCTTGAAGATTGCTGATCCTTGGATTCGTCATCCTGCGAGGCGATCTTGGCACGCTTCGGAGCGGCTCTCTTCGGTCGTTCTGGGGTGGGGCTTCGGTCCATTGCAACGTCCTTTCCGACATGACGACTGGATTCGGCATCGTCCTCCGACTCGTGGCGGCGCTTCTGAACGCGATGAGCGGCGGGTGGTAGATTGATATGAGAGGTGAGCTGCTGAAAGGCAGACGGTTGTGTGTGACCAGGGGTGTAGACGGCCTGCTTGCCGGTCCCTGTGGGTGTGTTTCCGGGCAGCCCAAAGCCGAACCCAAAGCGAGGTGCAGATAGGTGAGTCGGTTCATGAAGAAAATTGAGTGGTGGATGGACGACATTCGCCATGGTGGGGGACAGTGGCACGGAGGTGGACGGTCAGCATACTAAAGCCTCAAGGCGCCTCGAGCTGAAATGACCTGCCCTGAGTATAGATCACGTGTTCAAACAAAAACGGCGCTGTTCAGAATAATTTGTTTCTTCCTCTGCTTCGATGTCAACTGCTTGTCTTCATGGTGAGTCCCATTCTCAGCCGTCGTCGCAATGACGAACACCTTGAATCGCTACTTTGAAGCCTTTGTCGGCTCGTGACCTTTTATCATATACCCAAATTTCCGAGCTTGCTTCCGTCTCCGTTGGTTTTTATCAATGCTAACGGCTTCGCCCAGAATATTCATCTTTCTTTGGGTTGTGAGTACATCTTCTCTTCGGCCCAACATGATGTAACAAATAGAAGTCAAGCCCTGACCTCGTCTAACGGATGAGTGTTGATGAGCATCCATGCTAATACTGATTCCGCCTACAACTTATGCGATGTGTACTAATGTATCTCTGCAGGTACTTATCGGTATTAGTAATGTTGCTTAGTATGCCATGTAGTCTCAATGTCCATCAGGGTTTGTCCATAATCCATTTGCCAACCACATCAGACCGGCCCATACCATAGTCTTGCCCTTTGCATCGAGCCGCCACGATGGCGCCGCGGACCAAGACTTGAAAAAACCAGGCGACCGGCGAGAGCCAGTTCCTTCTGCCAGTCTGTCTACCCATCGCTGTGGTTGGCGCCCTGGTGCATCAGCTTCACTGCGAGAACTATCCGTGCCTCCTATGGCCAACGGTACAGTTTCCGAGTGAGGATTGGCAGTATCCGACATCCCAGTACTGGGCACGTCGCGAGTGGTAGGAAGCGTATTCTCCTCGCCACACATCCAACCTGTGATTTCCCCAGTAGCCCACGCTACTTGGTGGGATATGTAGATGAAGATAGTCGTCGATAGAACGAAGTTGAGAGCGCGCCAGTTTGTCCCAGGAATAAGCAGAAGAATACCCTTGGTGTCTGCTGCAAGCCACAGATGATACTGGATGATAAATGTCTCGAGCGAACACTTGCCAATGAATGCAAAAACACGGGACGAACACGACCGCAAGAGGGGGGTGGCGTTGCGGAGGGTGGCGAAGGCGAGGATGGGGAGGAATGAGATATATGGATGCCAAGCGTTGTACGCGAACTTGCTCTCCTGCAGAAGTTCGAAACGCATGAACCATACGAGGACTATCGCAGACATTCCGATAGATACGCGTATAAATATGGGCCAGACGGGGTGCTCGGTAAGGTGATTGTCGCGAATTTTGATGACAGCGAGTGCAGCAAACATGCCACAGTACACGATGTATTGATCGAGTGATACTCGGAAGGTCCACTCGCGTGCGGACCAACGGATGAAGAAAACGTGTTCCAGGATTTCAAAAAGTCGCTCTACGGGCCACGTCTGGTTCATGAACACCGCAAATATACCCATTGACAAGAATATCTTGGTGACGAGGAATGGTGTATTCTCGTTGAGTTGTGATCCGATCCACAGCGTCAGATAAATGATCAGGAACCACATAGAGACCAGGGGAGCAAAATAATACGAGAGATAGTTCGTGTTCATGCTATAAGCAAGCGTAAGCGTGAGAAGATTCAGCCGCACTAATGTCTGCAAGAGATAGAGATAAGCACAAACTTCAATGCTAGAAAGTAAACGTACCCGAAAAACACGAAGGTAACCAAAGTCTGCCTTCTTGAGATAGAACACTGTGTGACCATAACCGGTCATGAAAAGGTAGGCTGCAACAAGAACTCGGATGGGGTTATAGATCCCGGATATCTTGGAAGCACCCAGATAATGGTATATAAGAATCGCAACTTGAATGATCCTGTCAGTGCCATGTTGGTGGAACAATGAATCGACGTACTCTGCATCCACCCCTTCCATTCGTCGGTCTGGTCGCGATTGAGAAACCCCAGATCTTTGTCAGCTCTTCGAACTATCGCCAAACCAGCCGCAAGCGAAGCCAAACATAAGAAGCCAAACGTCCATGGGTTGAACTGCTTCTGTTCTTTGAGCCACAATCCTGTCCGGTCCGCAAAGTAAATTATGCTTATAGAAGCACCGAAGATTACCGCTGGAAGATGTTCTTTGTTCACAACCCAAGTTTTGGTGTCTATACAGATGTCAGACGGCGTAAAAATGAGTTTAACAGAGCGCTGCTCACGGGAGCGGTACAGGAAAGTACATGTATACAGCAGCAGGCTGGCGAACATAATCGACTGCACCGGTCCTGGCCAGGGGTACATTCGGCAACAAGTCTTGTCCATCGGAAACGTCTGGGGCCATTTGTCGTTGCATCGGAGATTTAGCAGTATATTTGCCTGAGCCTTGACGATGGCTTCAGTGAAGTGTAGACCGTCTTGGGTTTGCGCGTCATCTAACATTTTATTGAACACTGATGGAAGTGAAATCCGCCCAGAGGAAGCAGATCCCCAGAGCTGTAACCAAGAGCTGTTGGTTGACGGCCTGATGCGGTGGTAGAGGTCGGAATTCATTGCGTCTATGTCGGAGGAATGCATGGTATTGAGTCGTTCGGACGATAACTTTGAAGAGACTATCTCCTCGACCGGAAGAAAGATCACTTCATCTGCTGGTTGATCGCGAGCTCCATTTATTGCTTCGATATGCGCTTCTATGTTGGCCTCCCAGGCTGAGAGTCCACCTGAAGTATCGGCATACCTGAGGTACCAGAGCCCTGAACCAAGGACAAGTAAGGCGGGTCGTTCGGATTGCCCATCAATCGAGTGTTGCGTAGGCGGGTTTGTCAGCGCAAGGGCAGATGTGGTATTGAGGAATGGGTCCCAAACAAAGTCAAGTTTTGTTTGAGATCCAGAAACGAATGAATGGTCGGAATGTTTTGCGCCATCATCCGGAGGCTCATTGGGGAGTGTAGAGTCAACGGTATGTATAAACTGAAAGAAGAGCGCTCGTGTCACTGAGTCGCCGACAAAGACGACTCGACTCGACGAAAGGCATTGAGAGGCATCTCTAGGCTGGTATGAATAGAGCATACATCCTGTCACGCAACCTTAATTTCCTCGAACCAGCTATTGGAAAAGACTTGCCCTTTGGCTGCCAATTACGATATGCGTTGTCCAGCCAGCTTCCCGTCGACAATAGTGCGTTGCAATGCGTTGGATCATATTGGTCTGGGTAGGCCTTCCGTGAGCACGAAAGGCATAGCAGTGCTAAAGGACACACCGAAGAGGACGAATCGCAGCAGTCCAGCTATAAGCGCACATACCACAGCCGTCAATGCGAAATGATGGTACCATGATGGGTCGAGAGAGATCGTTCTTTTTGTGGTCATTGGGCTCTAGAGTAACAGAGCTGCGAAGAGTGTGCTTTTCAACACTGCTGGAGGACGAATTACGACACGATGAGAAAACGGCTACCGTGGGTCGCAGTCAGAGTTTGACCCGGCTGGTCCGGGTGGCGACGTGTGTCACTGTTGCGTCCAAGAGTGAAAGAGAAACGAAGCTGAAATATCACCACTCGTAGTATCGCTTCGACAGAAGTATCAAGTCCAATGGATAAATATGTCGTTTGCTTAAAGATATATGATCGTCCGGGTCCATGATGGAACTACCAAGTATGTACTATGTATCGAGCGGAATGTATCCATTGGCTTACGTGACATTGCAAAGCGTAGCTAGATGCTTGTTCCGCTGGTCGTAGTGGTAAAACCTATCATTCAAATATTTAGAACAAGGAAAGCAGGACACAACTGTTTCTTACCAGTTCCTTGACAGTAGTTATTCGAAGAGGTAGGTATACAAGATAAATATCGGCAGCCCGAACATGCTGTGAAATGTTAAAGTTCCAAGTGATCGCCATATTTGCCCAGATACACGCACCGGCGTATGGATCAGAAGTGTAAAAATTTCGGATGAGCACCACAAAAAGCACGATGGCCAGTGGAATGGCAGCAAGGCGGAATGCCCACATGATGCTTTTGTGCTGCTTCGAGGGACTGATGACAGGATACAATGTAGTGCCAACGAGCAGACCCATACAAAGCCCACCGAGATGAGCTAACGAAAAATCAGGACACGAAGATACATTTTCAGCACGGTGCACGAACCGAAATTGTCAACGACTTTATTCGTGTGTAAGTCAACTGAGGTTTCGACTGGGGCAAATGCAAATGCTTACATGGAACATAACCAAGAGCGATACCAAACAAGAGCTCCACAGTCATCCAAGCCAGCTAGGTGCAATTAGTCTCGAATTTTCAAACACCTAATGTTAATTCGACGTACCTTGCGGCGGGGACGATAGTGATAATTCCAGTGAGCAAATAGGTCAACCCAGGTCACTGCAACAGTCCCGAATATTGCCCCGCTTGCACCAAGAGACGGGGCACCAACAAGAGAGAAGTTACCACCCAAAACATTACTTCGAGCTCCTCAGTACGTTCCGAAGCTTAAGGCTTGGATAAACATACCCAAAGATTCCGGCGGCAAAATAAGTAGTTATGAACCCCATGGAACCCATCTCTCGTTCGATCTAATGAGTGTTTAGTGACACCGAATAAGTAGGGCGTTATGTTTACCTGTGCAGAGACTGTCAACTGTGCAAGCATGTTCAAGAGGATGTGGATAAAGCCTGCATGTAGAAATATGGGAGTGATGAACCTAGGAAACCTGGTAAGCGTACTTCTCAGAACCACAGGGGTTGCCTACCGGAACCATTGATTTGGAACACCTCCATGGAACCCTCCAAAGCCACATACTTCTTCGATAGTACATAGACTAGTTGGTGGGTTTGCCGTGTCATTAAGACCTTGAATTCCGAAGAGTTCAGCGTACGAAACCCAAACCGAAGTTACTTCGTACATGGCATTAAAGTAGACAACGACAGATTCTGCACAGATTTCATGCACGGAGGAAAGCGGGCGCCAAGATTAATCAGGGCGCTCTCAGAAGGTCCTAGCATGGGATTGACGACGGGCTGGGAAAGAGTAAGAACGGTTCGTGAAATGAAATAGAGTGACTACTTTGAAAGACACCGGGGTGCCCTGTGCCCGACTGTTCACTACAAGTTCGTTAATGAAAATACCCACCATGGCGATGGTGAGCGCATATACTAAAGACTTTCAGCAGACACAATTTGGGCGGGAAATTGACACACCAACGAAAGGATGCTTCTGCCGTCCAATTCCTCGCTTTTTATCCTCGATCCGCTGCTCCATAGGGTACTTTCCAGTTCCTAGGAAGCCTCTGAAAGGGGTCCCCTTTTCTAACTCGGAGTGTGGGACGTCTCCTGAGGGTTCCGCGTATTCTTGCGCAACGCATGAGTTCAGCTACGTACATACTACCGTGATCAATACATACCCAAGTCCTGGTAACCTGATGACCGGCCCATATCTGCCGCATTGTGAACCAATGACGTGTCTGGTTTTCCGAGGACGGACGGAGGACGGTGTGATGGAGACAAGTCGTCATCACGATACGGGACATTCAGCATGATATCGGCGGGATAGGGTAAGGTACTGTCGTGTGGGGAAGGTGTAGGAAGACGACCAGGTTTCTCGAACAAAGAGGGTGAAGCAGTGTGTTGACGATAGTCAGCCGCCAAGGACTCCGCCTCCGATGGTCCTGCCAGTGGATTTGTTCTAGTTGGATCTCTTGTTGAGACACCGCTGGTATACGTGACGAAAGTCTTGGTGTCATCATGGTTGAGATTGCCCGTACTAAACGGTTCATCATATGCACCGTCACCAAATGGATCATTATAACTTCCAGTTGGTCTGGTGTGATTATGCGGTATCGAATGCGCCATTGCTGCCAGAGACAAGGCGAACGAAGATGGATGGAAGATGGTATTAGAACGGTGTAACAGACAACCCGCCGCAGTCACTGTGGCTCACCGCATTATTGTGGAGCCTTCACACGCCGAGCGGGCATAAAATTTGTACCAACTATAGATATGTTCGTAACGCATATGCCGACTACACAGGGCATAACCCTATTAACGCTGCATTGACTTGCGAAGGATTCCATCGCGGGCCCTGCAAATTATCCATGGCACATAGTCCATGGGGTTGAGGCGATTGTCTCTTACACGGCCGGTCTGCTTCCAATATACACGAGTATGCCTTGAAACAGCCTTGAAAGGCGATTTCCGAGTGTCGCCTTGGAAAGGGTACCTTGCCCGGCATCTCGGCTTGGTGCCATGTGACGTTGTGTCACAACATGTCACACGGACAACCGGGTTACCATCGGGTCCTGTGTATGAGAATTGCACTGAATCCGTGTACATAATGATTGCAGCATTCTACTTGATATCATACAACGTGCGGACTTCACGGACTCAGTGGACATGAAACAATGGTTTTTTCACCAGTTTAGCTAATCGGAAGGCCTTCACTTCCACTCCATCTTCTTAAGAGGGTGTTACTCGGCTGACCGAAGGGGTCCACAACCTTTCTTGCAATTTCCACTCCGGAAATTGGAAGGTCGGTAGGATCAAGCATTCCAAGCTGCACGAGCACGCTGGCTTGATCCCAGTACCTCGAAAAACCTTGATTTCAACGGCAACGGAAGAAATATGACAATGCTCACAAATGCCTGCAAGAGAAGATTCAGCACTTAGCATTGATGAGCACCAAACAGTGACAAAAGCCTACTCAAAGAACAGCTTGTCCCCTCGGAATGCAATAATACCGACCATGGCAATCTCTAGTGGCTTGCCTGTGGGCTGGATTCCAGGTAAAAAGCTGTCTGCTTGTCGGAATTAGATCATCGCATTTCATATGAGGACGCACTAATCGATCTCCTACAACATTAAAGTGTAACAAAGGAAACAGGTCAAATAATTCCGAGGCATACTGAGGTGTGGGTACACTTGAAGATCATTTCGTCTACGATCCGATCAGAGCCGACTTTTGAAGAGGTCAGCAGAAGTATTTCTATCCAGATAACTCAGAATCTCACTGGTTCTGGAAACTGTGATAAGTTCGAAATCGTTCGGAGTAACCTACGCCTTGGTCAAGAAGTGACAAATCACTTGGATCTCTACGCTAACCGTGGTGAAATGATACTATAGAAAGTGAGTGTTTTAGTTGGTTGATGCTAGCCAAATTGTGCGGACCTTGTAGAACCTCGCAAGATCATCATGTCCAACGCCACCAGTCATCGTGGGAACGTGGTTTACATATGGTGTCTCTACCTAGTAGGAAGGTGGGCGTCAAGCCTGAATACGACTAGAATTATAGGAAGTCTGACCATTGTGGTCATGGTCTCTGAAACAGCGCTTAGAGAGTTGATGTGCAAGAAAACATCTCGACCTACTCAATGCGTCTCTTTCCGCAAACTCGTAATAAGTGTGCATATCCCATAATTTCTCGAAGTTGAAATGAGGACCCAGGAATCGCTTGAGTGTCTCCAGAGTACGAGTCAAGGAAAGATTGTTGGCGGAATGGGTGTAAGCGTCGACGATGCGTGGCTCACGAATTGTAATCTGGACTGGAGCCCCTGCAGAGAAAGGAAAAGGGGGCGAATGGGAAACGAATGGATACGTATACACCTTGATCGGGGGGTGTACATTAGCCTTCTTGAGAGAACTGCACGCTACGACGTCAGCGAATTGGACTGGCAGATTCGACATAGAGATGTAAACCTGTTCACACCACCCGACTTGATCATCTGGAAGCAACGCCAGGAGCGTCGGGGGCTTGGCGACGGAGACGACAGCGTTCTTGTGGATGTGGATCCACGGTGAAGTAGTGACGAACATGGTGCTATCTAATGAGCAGAGATCGGCCCCGATCACTACTTGTCAGGATCAGGATGACTACTAGGAATCGCAACGCGACTATCGACACAGCACGTTGGTTGAGGCTAGAAGAGAAGGTGAACTAAGTAATACGACCCAGTAGAGCGACAGGACTGTACCTAGAAGAGAGGCACAACGTTGGGGGGACGGCGGAGACAGACTGCGATATTCGACGGATTACGAAGAGGCTTAGGGGTTAACGTCGAAACAACTAGCTAGATCGCGTTGATTGAAAAAAACGACAACATCAGGGGCGAGATCGAGGAACATAATGAATCCGACGATCGCACGACACTCAAAGGCTCTTGTCGCAGTATTAGTAGTAGCGACTTCCCACTCGATTGGCTCCAACAAACAAATACACTATTCGACAATCTACTACAGTAGATGCGGTGTCGAAGTGTGAAGGGGGAATAGATCAATGGGTCCATGACCATCAAATCCAATGATTGATGGAGGGGTGCAGGATATATGGGAGTGAAGTGGAAGAACCCGAAACCAATGCAAAGAGGTTACGAGGGTGTTGCGAGTGGTGTGAACTGGTCCCCAAGCAAACTTGTGCGATTTTTGCTCCTGGTGGATGGTTTCCGAGTGAGAGGAGTTGAATGTGGAGATGGTTGAACAACATTGGCATTAATTTGTAGGTCCTCAGTATCACTGGTGGGCGGAAGGGGGGGAGAATCTCCGCCGTTTCCTGGAGATGAGGATTCCATGTATGTTGGCCTCGCCCACCTTGATGGCCTGAAGCTGTCGAGCCACCGCAAAGTATCGACGCTGACTTCACGAACTCGATGACTCCGACACTTCCACCCCATCGAGCCTACTATACCGGTACGGCGTGAGATTCGTGGTTCGGCTTGGTGATTTGATGTACGTCTTGTAAAATCTATGATGTGCCGTTTGGCTGGCGCGGCAGATAATACGCGAGGATCAGATGGGAGGAATAACGGCAGCATATAGCGTGAATCCAGGAGCTCTCCAAGCACCTGCGGTGCTTTAGCGGACTCCCACGATGACTGATCGAAGGCTCTATCGAACAGGAGGTCGACATTGTGCTGCATTGCAGAAGTATCCGTTGTAGATATGCTTGGGGTTTTCGTGCTTGCAGACTGGTCAGTAACGGAGTTCTCGTCGATATCTCGCTCCCGTTCGCGCTCCCGTGAATTGATCTGACAACAGGCTCATCATCAGCAGACGCTAACACTATCGTTTATCTTACCTCCTTTCGTAATGCCTCAACCCCCATTTTGACTCGATGACGCTCCCAATCCCTCTGCAGTTGTGTCAGGTATTGCATGCACTCCTCGGTCATACGGCTCTCGTTAACTTCATATTTGTAATCGCGCACTGCGCGTCGCATCTAGGACCCATCCATCGCTGATTAACATCGATTAACAAACAACAAAACCAGGGCTACCTGGAGTGGGTTGAGACTCTTCATGGCCTGGATAGTGAAAACCAAATCAGAGAAGTCGCTGATCGATGACAAGCGCTGCAATACGACGGGACTATCAGCAAACAGGGCGGTACATAGTTAAGATGGTACCTGAAGCCACATCAGGAGATCTCTGACGGGAGATAAATGTAACGTTATTCCTCGTGGAAGGCCCATATCGTCTATCCATTTTTCAAGTACAGACAAGTTCAGGCCAACTTGAATTGCTCGAGACCTGCTGCGATCAGAACGTGTCTGCGCGTTATGTCAAAAGTCATACCGGCATAGAAATTTTTTCCTGGTCAACACACGGTTGAAAATTTCGCCTATCTCATATGAGCCGAAATGCATGGCTGAAATTAGCCGACTCACTGGAAGTCCAATACATGACTTGAGACCAAAACTGTATGATCAATACAGGGTTAATATCCGACAAGGTCAATAGGGTATTGAGAGCAGTGAGGAAGGACACCAGCTCTCGTAAGCCCTTCGACGGGGATGCGTCAACGAAAATTGCGTTAGTCGATGGCCGAGCACGAGATAGCGTCTGTCGTAAAGACGAGAGAGACTTCGGAGTGGTTGGGGAAGGGGAGTTCAGATTAATCGAAGGGGATGGGGGACGAGACGGTAAGAAAGGGGGTGAGGATGGCGTGCCATTGCGCTGGGGAGTGCTGGAGGCATGGGTGGTACCAGTCTTCTTCTTGGCGCTGAATGGCCTCAAGAATGACCAATCAGATTCAAATTGAACACTATCAAGTTCGGCTGAGAGAGGGGTATTCTCCAACAACGCTGCATCCAGTAACTTGTCTATTTTGCGCTCTGCGAAGCGGATGATAAAGACTGGCGGGGTTCAACAAAGGGAAATGGTGCCTTCAAGCGATCACTCACCAAAAACAGAGTTAATAACTTGCTCTAGGAGCTCGAATGACCCTAGCATTTCGCAGGCGTCATTGATGGAGTTGTCGCACTGCATTAGATGAAGCCAAACAGTCACATTATATAACCAAAAGATTAGACAGGTCACGTCTTCCGAGCGGCTCTGAATGTATATCGAGCAAGTCGGACGGTAAGTTAAGAAAGTGACTTACGAAGAATCTTTCTTCGATGATATCTGTTGCACCGAGTATTAAGTCTTCTAACCATGTCGCATCACAGGTTAAGCATGCAAAGCGTGCCATGAGATAGAGAGCATTGGCAGGTTGCGCATTCCGGGCAGACACCTGAGCATTGGTGATGACAGCATTGAAAATGTTATCCAGGTCCTGAGGAGACCAGGCAAGCATGGAGGTGAAATCCAAAGGAGGAGTCTGCGTGTATGCATTAACAAAGCATCTGGGTAGAAGACGTTACCTACGTAGGAGTCCTCGTCAAAGTCGTCGTCTTCTGAGTCAGAAATCGTTGACGAGGTTTCAACATCACGCTCTCCCCACCATTGAGTAGGTACGTCCAAGATCTTTGAAACACTATTATAAAGGTCCTTCTGACGATCCCTGCGTTTCAGTTGTTCATCGAGGGCCCGTCGCCTCTGCTCCATTCTACCGCCGGTCCAACCTTCACCCCTCATGGACTCCTCAAGTAATAAAGCGACATCCTCACGACCGGGAAGAAGAGTGTGGGCAGTGACGATATCAAGTGGTGTCAGTTGTCTTCTTGTCACCGAGAAGGGTGAGCAACCGTGGGTCATCAAGTATGATACCAAGCTTGGCGGTGCTAATATAGCAGCATGGTGGAGAGGGGTCCATCCAGCTAACAAAGACTTCAGTGATTCTATATATTGCACGAGTGAACATCACTCACCATTGTCAGCATTCGAGACATCAGTACCCTGGGCGATGAGAAGGCGGACACACTCTTCACGTTCGACCTCTCTATCTGATTCTGATCCAAATCCTTGTATGGCTAGGCTGATCAACCCGAGCCCATCCTCGTCGCGTGCGCTGAGGTCTACATACGGCTGAGCTCGGCGATCGGTGAGGATATACTGCAGGAGGGCGAGATCGCCGAACAAACAGGCGCGTGACAGGCAATGACAGACAAGGATGGCCTTCTGTGAAGGGTCGAGACCAGAGTGTGGGGACAACAAGTGTGCGATTTGACCTGGACTAGGGTACAAAGGGTGCAGGTCTGGTTCCGGTGTTAAATCCATGGTGCCCAGCGCTGCACTGGCAGAGTCCATTGCCATCGCCGTTCTGGGTGGGAAACTGTCTCGAGGATGGGCCAACCAGTCAGGCTAAGTCAATGCGGGATTGAGGTCAGTCTCGTTGGTAAGTCCACTGTTCTAAGATTTCGGTTCAGACGGTAAGAAATGTAGACTTTACCGTGAACCGGCTTTAGTTATGGGACCCAGACGACCCGATGGGTTGAAAGAGGTTGTGAGACCGTAAGTAACCGAGGCCACCAAAATTGTTTGAGCTTGCTGTCGCTTGGCGGGTAAAGTACTCTGCGGAGATAAGTATTCAAGAGGTTGTTTCACATACTTCACGGTACTGAACGTCAGAACGTCGCGCAACCCAGTCCATCTCAAACAACGCTCTTTCTACTTCATTCAGGACACTATGTCTACGAACAAACGCGGAAAGCTGGCAGAAAGTAGAGAAGGCAATTCCGTCACTTCAAGTGACGACCCTCGATTCTCAGGTTCTTCCGAGGGGGGGGATGCCAGCCATCCTGATCAGGAGAGCTCGCGAAACACAGATGACGAGATTACTGATGGTCAACGAATGAAATCAAAGAAAACCTTGAAACGCAAGAGGCGGGCTACGGAGCCTTCACATTTCGGCGCGACCTTACAATCCCTCCTCAACACGGATGCACCTTCGGGTCTTCCCCTCTCCCTCAAGCCCTCTGTGGCGCACCAAAAGAACGATGCCAAACTAGAAATAGAAGCTAGGAAAGTAATTCAAATAGAACGCAAAGAAAGGGAGGAGGGGGGTAGAATCAGAGATGTGATTGGAGGTTGGGGCGGTGAAAGTGAGCGATCTTTGCGAAAAGTCGCACAAAGAGGTGGTATGCTGGACATTTGCACAAAGCGCTTTTGAGGTTTTTACTCACCTACTCCTCTTTCATGCGTGTAGTGGTCAAACTCTTCAATACCATTCAACAGTCACAGCTGGCAGCCACAGCGGCCGAGGAAGAAGCCAAGGCCTCTCGTGGTAGTGGAAAGCCTTTGCTACCCACGCCATCACTCAGCAGAAAGGATAGAGGAAAGAAGAACAATCAGAAAACTAACATTTCTGGATGGGAAAAACAGAGTGCGTGGAGGTTTCTGGTTAAGTTTGTCTCCTGATGATCAACGCTCACACTAGGTGCGGCGGACAAGGATACCTTCTTTGACATGATTAGATCTGGTGGGATCGTCTCGAAGGTGTAACGCCAACGTGCGTAGAAGTGAATCTTCGCATGACCTCGATTAACATGACCTCCTTGAAGTCCTTCTCATGCAATTGGAAGATATGCTCTACGCTGGGTTCAACTTCAGTGTATGACATCTGCCGCGCCTGGGGCACTGCATTGACATATCTCGGGGGCTGGAAGCTGGAGGACGTGTCGGAAGGAACAACGATGTTTGTCTGACTCTCGGGTTTACCTGGTAGACTAGAGACTGCCAGCTGCAATTGTTACTCGATGATCGGCGTGAAACATGTACACAAGTGTGATTTTATTTCTTGCGTGCCCGTCTCGCGACCAAATTGTGGGCCAGTCAACTAGTCAAGTCTAATAACAAGTTTGTAATGTTCCAAAACGGGTAGCTGCCATGACAAAAGGTCGTACGAACCCTGCCCTAAATCCAGAATGGACTTAAATTTCTTGCGCGCTGACGCTGGTCACACTTATGGTTCGTATTTTCTACCATTTCCAACGGTAGTGGGGAACTCATGCATTCTAAGTAGCCTCCCAAGACTTCGATACGCAAGGATGAGTGGGAACGTCGTCTACACGAGGTCCAGGTGTCAAAACAGTGAGTGCCTCCTCATGTTTGATTTTTGACACGATGAGAACATCATTGGGAATCTCTCTGAATTCCGAGATGAGCTTCAAACATTTTGCATGTATTATCTGATTCACAGTTTACTGGTAGTCTGCTTACTGGAGACTGACGCGACCTTCATTGTAGTGACCTGAACCGGCTTATAATGGATTATCTCGTGATAGAGGGATACAAGTCTGCGGCTCAAGAATTTAGCGACGAGGCAGGCATGACACCTCCTGTGGACTTTGAGTCTATCGAGAGCAGGATGGTAATCCGTGAGGCACTGCAACGTGGCGACGTCGAGGAAGCAATTACTCGTGTGAATGATTTGAACCCCGAGGTAGGTTTCGTGTCCATCATTTCAGCCCATCTTGGATGGAAAAGGATTACAACGTTTCATGCACCACTCTCAGACTTGATGAAAGTCGGTGATGAGACCTGACACAAAAACTTCAGTCTTCAATATGATCTACATTCCTTTTGAGAATGCATTGATCGATGAAGTTTACTGAATCAATTCATGATTTTTCTAGATACTGGATACGAATCCTTCACTGTATTTTCACCTTCAGCAGCAAAAGCTGATTGAATACATACGCCATGGTCGCATTGCGGAGGCGCTGCAGTTTGCTCAAGATGAACTAGCGCCACGGGGAGAGGAGAATCCGGAGTTTCTCGCGGAGCTGGAACGAACAATGGCACTGCTGGCATTTGATTCGTCGTCATCGGCACCACCTGCAATTACGGACCTGTTGTCTCCCGCGCAACGGATGAAGACGGCAGGAGAAGTGAATGCCGCCATTTTGGACAGTTTCAGCCAAGGGAAGGAAGTGAAGCTTGTGCAGCTTTTGAAGCTTCTCTGTTGGGGAGAGAGTATGTTGAGTGAGCGCGCGGAGTTTCCGAAGGTAACACGATGCGGGCTCCCAATGGCATGAGAGACACGCTGAGGTTCCTGAACAGGTGGAGGTGCACGAGGGGATATCGTCTGGTGAGAGTGGAATGGAAGCAAGCGGCATGCACGAATAATGGAGAGCACACGGCATAGTAATATGTGTTATTGTACAGTACGGTATCCTGTCTCGCTTGTCTTCATCACGTGCAACTATCCTACCATTTATGGAAGTGTCATTGCCATGTTGCATGTTGATTATGTCAGCCACGCCGCCTGCTGCACCTTCCAACGGGCCCATCACTTGGCCGACTGGTCGCGCATACATCCAGCACCGTTTCGCCAGGTATTTCTCCCCTTCGTCTCCCCTCTCTCCCGCTCTTCTCTCTTACACTTCTCCTTCCTTCCCTTCTCCCTCGCCACCAACCATCTTCCACCAGTACCCTCCCAGCCGATCAGACGACGCTGGCAACGCGTGCATGCCGTCCCATACCATGTCTGAGGACACAAAGTCGAGCACCCACAGAGGCCGTCGGGTCCTTGTTCTCGCAAATCCTGACCCTGGTGACTCCAGCAGCAGCGACGATGATCGTCGCAGGCGATGCCACCACCTCCCTCAGTCCTCCCACTCCTCCTTGCACCAGCCCCCTTCATCGATGCTTCCACCATCTCCATATCGCGCCCTCAACAAGCCTGTTAATCCAACGCTAACCACCGATCTTCCTCACCATATCGCTTCTTCCCATTCAAACCCCACCCTTTCTTCGCCCTCCAGCCAAAGCTCTAACGCCATAGAGTCGACCCCTCCCCCAAGCACACCAGGTCAGGCGGCCCCTCCTGACATTGGGACTACCCTATTTACCCACGACGATGGCTCGGCCCTGAATGAACGTTCTGACTTGCCACAACCCTCTCGCATCCAGAAGATGGCCGATAAATTGTGGAAGCCCCGGAGAGGATCTTCACATCGTCCCAAGGAGTCCGAAAGTTCACACCATGTCAGGATCACCATTTTTAATTTGTATTTTATTCCCCTGCTAACAGTCGCATACAGTCTCCAACCCCCTCTTGCCATTTGCCTTCCCCAGAGAGAGTCATTATGGTTACTTACGACTGCCACGCTTTCACAGCAGTTGACGTCACACCTGCCAATAGCGCAGCTTTTGTTTGGGAGCGGATCTTTACGGAGGTTATTTCCCTCTCCTTTCGTTCATGATAGTTAATCAACTTGATCTCTCCAGCTCAAAATTCCGGACGAGGATCAATCTCCCGGGTTTGCAATTTATCGTACCCAAGTTAACCGCGCAGCGGTTGGTGAAGCGTTAACTAACGATAGTTTGCTGCGGTTGATCAGGGAGCAAGGAGACGGCGAAGGCAATCTCAAGTTCCTTGTATGCCATCCTCACGCACGAGTTCACGAACCTCCCTTGCCTACTTCCCCAGTCAGGTCAATTCCTCCTCCACCATCAGTCTTTGGTCCGTTGGTCCCTCGCTCAAAGGCCTCGCAACCGTCCCGTCAGGAGAGCATATCATCCGAGGATCCTACTGGTTATGAGCCATCCGCTGTGTCTGATGACTTTGACGATGCAGACAACCGGAGTACGCTACGCCCTCGTCAATACCTACCCAACCTACCGGGTGCTTTTTCGTCACCGTCCACTCAAAATTTGCAGTATTATGCTCGACAGCCTCCTTCTCCAGTGTCTGCGAGAATGCCGTATGCATCACCTGCGGATCGACGACGCCAACCTGATCTGAGCACTGGAACAGTCATGCAGCCTTCTCACTCCACCCCGGCGCTGGAAGACACCCTGACCCTACCCCGTCGACAGTTTCGTAGAGGTTCCAATGCAGAAGAGAGAGAGAAAATTCCACGAGATACCGAACGAGGGATGGAACTGGTAGATGCTGAGTCGTCTCGTACCCTGCCCAGTTCATTAGTCGATAAGGCGAAAACACCTCGCTCTGGAGGTGTTGGTGCATCCGCTTCCGATGAGATGATCGTTCGGGTACAGGAACCGACTATCGCACGAAAAGCATCCTCACGGTCAAGTCCACGGAGAAGAGGGGTGCCTCGTGCTGATACTGCAGTCCCTGCTCGTCAGGTCCAACCTCCCCGTAAAACGGGAGGAAAGGTCGCTCCAACTGGCTCTTATATTACTTGGAAGGCGGCGGACTCTGTCTCTGGTTCCAGCCCTAACAGATCTCTAAGAAATACAAGAAGCACAGAGATGCTCCACAACGTACCGCCGCCACCCCCACTTCGGTCCACTCCTAGTCGCCCACAGCTTCATGTATCATCAAATTCTGCGACTGCATTCATCAGACCACCCGAGCCTCATTCAGGTCCTACTCCACGCCTCCACCGTCCCCTCCCCCCTACTCAAGGGTCTATGGTTGATAATGCCAGTGTTGAGGCAAACACACCAACCCGATCTTTACCCCAACCACAGTCGTCACCTCCCACTTCGGCGAGTCCTGCAACCTACTTGTCACCCAGTCAAGAGCCCTATCCTCGACCGCATTCAGCCTCTCCTGCTCAACAACGTTTTCCAAATTCCAACGAGGTTTCAGGCCACGATGCATCGCGTGACAGGGACGCACAACGACCCCTGCCCTCTCTTCATCACCAAAGCCACTCTGCTAGTAACTCTGCCTCAAAATTTGGAGAAACGCCATTCAGGGAGGATGGATTCAGTGGAAATACGTTACCCTTCTCATTGCGGGCGGGACCGTATACTTCTTCCTCTGCGCGACCCCCTCTTACACCTGAAACTCCTCCACGGAGTCCTGTGAGTACTGCCACCTCCCGACCCAGTACGTCAACCAGCTCTAGCACCCTCGCATACACATCATCTGTGACAGTCATGGAGTCGCGACAAAACTCCTCGTCTAGCGGACAAGACACCTTGTCCGAATCGACTTTGCGTCCGGGCGAGGGGGACAAAGTCATCTGGGACTTCAAAGCACGTGTAGCTTCGCAGAAGTTGTCGCAACAACCGGACCCTCCAGTTGACAGTGTCAGCTCCTCGGACGATTATGCTACCGCAACAAGAGACTTGTGGTCTCGCAGGCCACTCAGTCAAATGGTTCGCGAGGATAAGCTTGGGCCCAATACCAGTCCGAGGTCAAGTCCACGCCCCGCCCTGGAAGTTATCACGCATAACACAAATAACAACCTGCGTGGTGTACCGTCTAATTTCACTGTTCCCGATTATGTTCCTCAACCGCAGCCGCAGCCTCGATTGCGCAATCCTCGACCTCGTACACCTCGAGACGGACACAAAAGTACATTCGAAGAGTATACTTGGGCTCATCGTCCACCTCCCGAGGATGTATATGATCGCCTTGAGGAATTCTTCCCTGAACACGACCTTGACAAACCTGTTATCGAAGCCAACTCGGGGGGAACTTCACCTACAGCTGTTGACTCGTCTCACGGGATCACTTCCAATGATCGGGAAAGGATTAATAATGTCAGAGGCAAGAAATCGATTCGTATCGTTGCCGAAGAACATAAAAAGCGACTTGATCGTACATCCAGAGCCGAATCCTCGTATGGTAATTTGCTACGCAGAAGCACAAAGTTGTGGGGTGGACACGTAGAAGAGGTTACTACTTCACAGAAGAAACCAACAATCAACAAACCCACGGTTGACTCTCCATCGGGTGGCCCCAGACGTGGGTAATCGACGATTTAGCAAAGGATTGTTCTGAGTCTCTTTTTTGCAGCGATTTTCAAATGGGTTCGTGGCGAACTCATAGGAAAGGGGACCTACGGACGTGTCTACCTCGCCCTAAATGCCACCACCGGGGAGATGATCGCTGTCAAGCAGGTTGAGATACCCACAACCGCCAGCGACAAGAGTGACAGTCGCCAGGCCAGTTTTGTGCAAGCGTTGAAAATGGAAAGCGAGACACTGAAAGACTTGGACCACCCTCACATTGTTGCTTATCTCGGATTCGAAGAGACCCCGAGTTTCCTCAGCATGTAAGTGGCCAGCTTTATATCTTGCAAACAACTACATATATCGTAGATTTTTGGAATATGTTCCCGGCGGCTCCATTGGGAGTTGCCTGCGAGACCATGGCAAGTTTGATGAGGAGGTTACAAAGTCTTTTACGGCTCAGATTCTTGACGGTTTGGCGTATCTACACTCCAAGAACATCATCCATAGGGTACCGAATACCTCACAGTTCATGACATCGCTCTGACGACTTCCTCAGGACCTTAAAGCTGACAACATTCTCGTTGAGAAGACTGGCATCTGCAAGATTTCCGACTTTGGAATTTCGAAGCGTGCCGACGACGACCAAGCGGCATATACTGCAATGCAAGGTACTGTGTTTTGGATGGCCCCCGAAGTTATTGGCAGTCAGAAGGGAAAGGGGTACAACTCCAAAGTTGACATATGGAGTGTGGGGTGTGTTGTATTGGAGATGTGGGCAGGCAGACGACCCTGGCCGGATGAGGACTTCTTCACGGTGATGTTCAAGGTATGGTCGTCGTCGTTCACGCTTATGCACCAGTACTCAGACATTATTTAGGTCTCTCATGAAGGGAAATCGCCTCCTATCCCTTCTGATGTGATCCTGTCCGACCTTGCTGTGGATTTCAAGGATAGATGTTTTGCAGTGTAAGCATTATCATCACCGATACTCACTCAATAGATTCATGGTGGTTTTGTAGGCATCCCGATGCTCGCGCGAGTGCTGCAGAACTTATTCAACATCCCTATTTAAATCTGCCTGAAGGTTGGGTTTTCAATGACTTCAAGTAAGCAGTAAACAGTAGACAAGGACACCAGACATTACATTTCCATCTCATTCATCTACTTTTCGCATTCTGTTGCATCCAAGCTTTCAGTGTTCCATGGTCAGGTCATTTGTTCTATATGGGCTTTTATAATGTTTTGTACTGTGTGCTTCACGGATTGATAATAAGGTGTAGTAGCGCTGGTACGTGAATCTGAACCGATTGCCTCGCAACAGAAGGTGCTCTAGGTCATCATGAACAAGGTATCGGGTACGTAGTGGAAGTAATGCACTATATGGTCAGATCAAGCGTCGTCTTACCCTTCCGAGCCCAACAATCCCTCGATTGAGGCTAATTATTCAAGTATCTTTCTGATATATCTGGACTTTTACTGAGGACAATCGATACATGATTGATCTCTCGCAGTCCATTGTTCCAAGCAGTATGAACTCGATATACAGTTTGGCTGAATTAAGCCCGCGTGAATCGACTTTCTAGGGAGGTGATCTGGACGGGTAAAGCCCCCTAAGACATAGGTGCATTGATACGAAGCCTCACGTTGATATTTCACTCACGCACCTTTTCATCATACTCGAACCATTCACCCTCCTGGAATTCGAAATCAGAGAAGATCGTGTTAGAATGAGTGCCTTTGCACGTCCAGTGCCCCGTCTGCATCTTTGTTGGTGCATCATCGTGCTAATGCACCTTGAAGTACGCACCGGATCAAAGCCGATAAACTCAAGACCTCGACATTCTACAACTAGAATGCGAGAGAAGTTCCCGGAATGATCTGCCGTGTACGGACAGACAGAAATTGATGTGTCGAACTTGGCGTAATTTTCATGCTTGCAATTTGAGCAACGCCATATCAAGTGCGCGATTCCATGCCTACCCCCGCTGACCTCGCGCTCCTCCTGAAGGTATAGCGTTAGTGGGGAAGCCAAAGGGAAATCAGATGGGTTCACAATGCGATTGAGAGATACGAGCTTTGGGTGTACTTCACGGCAGGATGTACATGTAACCTATACGATTAGAAAAGGGAGTTCCAGCCTACGTGGACCAAGGGAGTTATGACGTGCAAATTACCTTGAAAAAGTACTCGAAGTCATTTGTGGAAGGTTTCAAATCGGTGACATTCTCCAGGTCAGCTTTGATCTCCAGGTTCAATCGCTAACAAGGAATTGGTTATGCGGGGTATGTCAGTTGGCTGCTGGAACCCACCACCATGTTGATAACGGATCGAGACTTGGACGAGTTTATGCTTGTTTGGCAAGCGCCTTTGGAGTTGACTTGTTTTTTTTGGAAGACCTGTTTGCTGTTCACTCCGACAAAGATGCGGTTTCCGTTGCAATGTCCTCGACCTGCCTCCGCCTCGTTACAGGCAACCAGGCAATTTCACTGCACGTCTCGTGGCTTGGCACGGCGAGACGTACCGAGGAGGATGCCATTACCACGCGATTTGGTGGAATTCGATGTCGAGGAAGATTTCCCAGAGTTCTCGGGGAATGATATACCTTCTGGCGCTCACATTGCCTTGCATCAGCAACGGCAGCTTGCGTACTATATGCGTCTCATAGAGAACGAAATGCCCAAGTTCGTCGGTGAGTAACACGAGCTTATGTGTCTCGAAAATGTGTCGAGTGCTTTGCAGCCTTCCGCAAACCTTTCGTACCACCTACTGCAGAAACACCTTTAGTCATTCGGTCTGTGGACTACGCCGGGGAAGATCACCCGCTCACCCCAAAGCGAACTGTCGTTGTTCCAGTCGCTCAGTTGCCCTTGCGGGGCGACCTGGCTATTCACAAGATCAAACTACTCGCTGGCGCGCGGTGGACCCCCGATCCCCCAAAAAACGCAGGCGTTCCGCTCGACAGTGAGCAAGGAACGCATGGGTACATCAAGATTGCATGTGAGGACTTTCCTCAGCCGGCAATGAACTTGAAATGGATCAGTGATACCATCGATGAACTTATCTCCGCGGCGAATGTGCGTCTCTATTCCAGTACGCTGCTGAAGACATAGCAACATGTTATTGCAGGACGAAAAGTCGACTCGTTACCAAGACCTTCCAGTGGACACCAGGCACATTGAAGCGAAGGTCAAGAAAGCTAAGAAGGGAGATCACGCTAGGGGACGAACGACTCGACCTAGTCTCAAGGATTTCCCAAAGGAATGGCTTCCCCAACTTCCATTGCCACGGACTGATGTTGTGTCCTCTGCTCACCAGTAGAGCACACTATTATTACTTTTACCCCCCGTGATCGAATATTGGAATCACGAGTCAGCTTATCGTGTGATGGAACTACGTTGTGTCCCTTGACCCTGTCGTCCCACTTGAGCATAGGAAATTCCACGGCCAACCGAAACATCGACGAGCTGCAATGCCAAACACAATTCGCGCGTCCGTTGTGCAAACATGCACTGCGTCGTACAACCTATCAGATACCCTTCAAAAGTTTGAGGTCCTGACGAAAGCCGCAAAACACCGAGATGACACTCAGCTAGTGGTCTTTCCCGAGGCGTTGTGAGTTATTCCTTCGCTTGAACGGACTGCTGATGGAGCGTAATCCCTTGCAGCATCGGAGGATACCCCAAGATGTCTACGTTTGGCAGCGTCGTGGGGGACCGCAGTCTCGAGGGTCGAGACGAATTTCTGCGCTACCATAAATCAGCGATTGAAATACCCTCGCCCGCCATCTCGCATATTGAGGCGGTCAGTAAGGAGACTGGAGTTTTCGTTGTGATGGGTGTCATTGAGCGGGAAGGAGGCACACTGTACTGCACGGTGATCTTCGTTGACCCTGCCGAGGGATTAGTTGGAAAACACCGTAAGCTGATGCCCACGGCCACTGAGAGATTGATCTGGGGGATGGGGGACGGAACTACACTACCTGTGGTGGAGAAAGCGTTCTCATCTCGCGGAACCGAGGTAGTCAAGGCCAAGATCTCGGCGACCATCTGCTGGTGAGTTTGATTACTAGGGTACTTTCATCTTAGTTGACCCGGCTCTCGTCCGCAAGGGAAAATTATATGCCACTGTGTAAGTGTTACATCAGGTAGCGGAGCACATCTGACTTCAGGACCGGCTCCTGTTGGATTAGTGAGGACCTATTATTATTCACTGGGGACTCAGATTTATTGTGCTCCCACTGTGGATCACCGTCCGGTTTGGATGAACTCTATGATCCACATTGCTGTGGAAGGGAGGTGCTTTGTCTTGTCGGCATGTCAGTTTGCTACCGAAAGGGACTATCCCGAAGGCCACGCCGTCGCGGACGCCAACGATAGGAATCCCGACAAGATCATGATCAATGGGGGAAGTCTCATTGTCAGTCCACTTGGGACGGTGCTAGCGGGACCGTCTAGGGAACCGGAGGATATCTTGACTGCCGAGCTGGATCTCGATGATGTTATCAGGGGCAAGTTTGACTTGGACTCGGTGGGACACTATGCTCGACCTGACAGTACGTCGTGAATGCGCTCGATTGGCTAACACGACTGAGTGGAATGGCCCAGTTTTCAAGCTGACGGCAAATGTCTCATGATGCGAGTGCGGAGGGGGTGGACGTAGGGACCGTTGTGGAGATGTTGGAATCATATTGTGCACGGAGGGTGCCTGAGTGGCACAATTAGGTTGAAAGTGGGTCAAGTCAAAGGCCTTTATTCACCAACAGTAGGCAAAGCGTCGCCTCAAAGTATATAAAGAAAGTAACAAGGAATGGATGGAAAGACAAAGACGCTCCCTGCAGTACATTGACCGGCCATCGGGATCAACTCTCCTAGAATCACCCGTGTACATTGACGATGGCGACTCACCACTCTGCCGATGCGCGGACGGCACTTATGGCGACTTACATTGCACGGTACGCGAGCCCGCGGGCGGGTATGCGGTTGACGTCAGCGGCGGCATGCTCGCCGGGATTGAGGGAGTGGGATGGTGACAAGGGGAAAGAGGCATCAGTCAAGGGATCTGGAGGCTGCTTCGGGGCGCGAGGGAGGACGATATACAATGCGGACAAGCGTCAGATCCAGAAGGACGAGTGCGCTACGCTGAGGGAGCTGGAGAGGATCGATGTGGAAGAGGAGCGGCGGAGGCGACATGGAGAGCAGTTCTTGATGGCGGCGAGGGGGGACTTTGACGAGAGGGCGGAGTCGGGGGGCGGGGAGTCGGGGGATGTGGCGAGGGCGGCGGATGAAATGTTTGCGTTGTATATCCATATTTAAAAATATTTATTAGCAACGCCACCGAAAGCAAATAAAGGGCAACAGAGTCGGAAAGAGAGCGACTTGTTGGTTCGTCTCCCCAGCCCAAAAGGAAAAAAAACTCGTCGTCGTCTCTTTCTTCAACGTCGCTCAGATGGCTACCTCGTACGTCTCCTCTCGCGTCGATTCCTTCTCTCCTTCCTCCAACGATTACCCAAATGGCAACAGCCCCGCCCTCCAGCAGAACACTCCTGGTATATCCCCAGTCATTCGCAAGAAGCTCATGGGCTATGTCGGTTTCGCAAATCTCCCAAACCAGGTCCACAGGAAGAGCGTTCGCAAGGGTTTCCAATTCACCGCCATGGTCGTCGGTCTGTTTCTCCCCTTGCTCCACTCCCGCATTTTTACTCATCCCCCCTCCAAGGCGAATCTGGCCTCGGAAAGTCCACGCTCATCAACACTCTCTTCAACACGCCTCTTTACCCTCCCACGCAAGCCCCCCCACCCTCTGCCGAGCGCCCAAAGACAGTCGCCATCGAGAGCATCGGCGCAGGTATGTCCACCTCCGCATCTTCCTTCCCTCGCATTCAACCCACGTTCCATCAGATATCGAGGAGAATGGTGTCCGTCTGCATCTGACCGTCGTCGACACCCCTGGTTTTGGCGACTTTGTTAACAATGACGACAGGTACGAAAATTTTCAGTCAAGGTGCATCCTTCTTAACACCTAATTTCAGCTGGAGGCCCATCTTGGATAACATCGAGTCGCGTTTTGACTCCTACTTGGAGCAAGAGAACCGCGTCAATCGGCAGAAAATCGCAGACAACCGTGTTCACGCCTGCCTCTACTTTATCCAGCCTACCGGTCACTCGTACGTGCTCTCCTCCCTTGTTTTTTCCCCTTCTCACACGCCCTCTAGTCTCAAGCAAATTGACATCGAGTTCA